>RJWJ010017860.1:0-32373 GCA_004363605.1 Indri indri | reverse complement strand
TGTAGACGGGATACTCCCCAGCTATGACCAAAATGTGGACGCATGACTCTCGGTAGGTGCTCATTGGGCTGATGAACTGGTTCTCCTGGACCAGGGGTGGACCCAGAGAGCAGGAGAGGCTCCTGGGAAGGATGCGAGCTTGCCAGGGCGTCTCACTGGGGGCCACCCACATAGGAAGCTGGGTCCTTACTGCTGGGGCATCCCCACTGCCTGGCCCCACCCCAAGTCCTGCAAGGCAGGGAGCAACTCCTGGGGCCCCACTCCCCTAGGACACAGAGAAAAAAATCAAATCAGTTCACTCTCTTGCTTAAAATTCATTCACCAGAGCTTAAAACAGTGTTGTCCTTAGAATCAAATCCAAGGACTTACCATGGACTACAGGACCATGCATGACCCAACACCTTTTCTCTCTGTGCCCCAAGCATGTGCCCTTCAGAGCCCTTGCACGTGCTCTGTCCCTGGTTTGTAATACCTTCCCCCAAGCCGTTTCAAGAGTGTTTTGCTCTTGTCTCAACTCAAGTGTCACGTCTAAGAGGTCACCTTCCCTGACCACTGTACCTAACGTTTCCCCCCAGTCCCTAGTCATGCTGGCCCACCACCTGGTTGTATCTCCGACTGCACTGGCCACCGTACGAAAGGATTTAGCTGTTTATGTGTTTATTGTCTGTCGCGTCCGCCAGCCATGGAAGCAGGGGTTGCCCCTGGGAAATTCACAGCCACTTCCCTGAAGTCGAGAACAGTGTCCAGGGAGACAAGAACCACGAGGCAAGCAGATCCAGATGTCAACACTGGAAGGGACTTTCCAGGTCTTCTCGTCTCACCTATTTATCTGAGAGATTTGGGACACCGAGGCAGAGGGATTTGCTCAAGGGCGGCTGACACGCTTCCCACTGTACCGGTCGGCCTGTCAGACTGGCCGGAAAGCACGGAGGGGGCCACAGTGCAAGCTGGAGGAAGCCCCACACCTCACAGGGCTCCGGCAGCTTGGTATGAGCCCCCTCCCCACATCCTGTCCCCAGAGGCACCCAGAGTCAAGGCAGAAGTCCTAAGTGCAGCCAGGTGTGTCAGCCCAATAAATCTCCCTCCAAGCTGGCTTTCTGGGAAACCAGATTCCAAGGATCCACCCTGGTCCCTCCCTCTCCGGCTCAGGGGCATTTTTCAGGATAGGTATGCCTTCTAATGCGTTCATCTTGGCAGGAAGGGGTGCCTGAGCACACCCTGCCTTTGCTCTCTGCTGGTGCTAAGTCAAAGCCAGAATTAAAAGGTCCTGTGCTTCCAGCCTCAGCCACAGCCCTGCTGGCCACAAGGGGGCCCCTCTGGGTGTTCGTTAGTCCTTTAACTTTGTTCTGGGGCGAACAAATCTGGTGATTTGGGCTAAAATCTTCGGTTGGGATCTGCATGTGAGGTAGCCCCAAACACACCTCTTGGTGCACAATCGTACAAGGATCCTCTTCCAAGAATCACAGGTGCAGGAAGTAAAAATCCAACAGCCAAAGACAGCCTCCCCCACCGCACAGACACACACACACAGACACACACGTGCACACACACGTGCACAAGGCCACACACAGAGAACGGGTTGGGTTAAAGGGAGAAGATTCTTGGGCTGGAAAGAGTCAGGGAAAGGGATGGACAGTGTTTTTTCCCCGGGCTGCTCCAAAATTGCAACATAGCAGGGGCCCTGGGATGGCAACTTAGGGAGGAAAAGCGGTTAGATGTGGAGCTTTTTGTGGTAACTGTGGTTGTACTGCAAGCACTTTTTGTTTTCTTAGATGCTGGTGGCCCAGGCCAACGCAGCTGGTGGGTCCCCACTGACCGGAGGAATGAAATGACAATGGTCTATGGTGGGACTGTGCGACTCTGCACTCGGCAAAGTCCTCGGCCATGAAAGGCTCCGGGTGGGTCACTGGTTATTCTGATACTAAAGCCATCTGATCCCCCTGCCACCAGCACCATAGGGATGGAGGAGCAGTTACCGTGTCATTGTCCAAAGACAATGCGATTCTGGCCGGAGAGAGCCTGTGACCAGGGTTCAGTCAGGCCCAGAATTTGACTCGGGTGGCAGAGGAGGTTAGGGGGGCTGGATCCGAGGTCTAGGGAAGCAGGAAACCAGGAAGGGGCTGGGCGGCTGCGGAGAGGGAAGACAGGGGGATGGACGTGAGGGCTGCACAAGTCTCTGTTTCTAAGGGGTGCGGGGCTGGAATGGAGAAAACCAGATGCCCCAGATTAGCGCCCATTCGGTCAGGATAGGCCAGATTACGCTGCAATAACAAACATTCTCCAAATAGCAACAGCTTCACCCAACAAAAGTTTATTTCTCACTCAATTCCACATCTGACTCAGTCAACAGGGGCCTCTGCCCTAGTCCCTCAGACACAAGCAAGTGCCACGTTAACACGGGCTTCCAGAATAGAGAGGCACAGAGAAGAGAACACTGGGGGCCTCCGCACCAGCCTGGAGGTGACCAGCATCGCCTCTGCTCGTAACTCGGCCATAACCCATCTGGTGACTCCACCCATCCATAAGAGGGACAGAGGCTGAGTCTTCTGTGCGTCCAGGAGAAGAACCGGATGTCAGTGGCAACATTAACAACTACCACACCCAGCAGCCGGACTCCGAGGCTTTGCAAAATGCCTACTTTTTCCCTGTCAGCCCCTTGAGTCTAGACATTCCTTCACCTCCAGATGACACGCTCTGGGAGGCAATGGCAGGAATACGGGGCTTTGCTGGCTGGTGGATTGAGCTGGGAGGCTTCCTGTCTCCGGGACGTTTGATCCATGGATGGATTCACTGCTGCGCCCTATGTCTGCCGTCCCTGGCACCTCCACCCCCGCCTGCCCCATACACACACACACAGCATAAAAACGAAATGGGAGCCAAATATCTTGGTTTTTATTGAACTCACTGGGCTCAAGGGCAAAAAGAAAAAATGGGATCAGAGTCGGGTAGAGAGGTGGGATCAGAGCGCTGGAGAGGGATCCCCACATACATGCACAGGCCAGGAAGCCTGTCCCTGAGAACTGCAGTTAGAGGCCCAGGTAAGCTGGGCTGCTGAGGGCAAAGGGGACCACGTGTCAGATCCATGCACACACCCTGCGTGCCCAGTTTCCGGGCTCTTCCAGAGAAGAAAGCTGGGTTGGTTGGTCTTAGGCTTGAGGAAAGGGAAAGCAAAAGGCATGGTGGGAGGAAGAGTTTGGAGATGGGGGAGGACTAGGAAGGCAAGCTCAGAAACCCGAGCTGGCATCCCAGTGGTAGGAGGCAGATCCCATAAGAGGCTGGAACAGGAGGCTGCCCAGAGTAGGGCAAAGGGCAAAGGGTTCCTTCCTTTTGCAGGGCCGATTGTGCACTTGACTTTAGACAGCAGCTTCTCACCCTGGACACTGCTGTACTCATCCCTCCCAGCTCTGGCCCAGTTCATATGATGCTGGAGCCATCTTGGCTGGAACAGTTCCCCACATGTGGAAAAGAAGGTTCAGGCTGGCTGAGAACGAAGGATGGGAGGGTCTGGAGGACCCTGAGAAGCTGCCCTCCTCATGCTTGGACCTTCCTGTCTTTGGGGTTGTATGAGGAAGGGCTTAAATGGAGACGCTGTTCTCGATGAGGGGAGGGTCCAGGTAGGTGTAGGGCAGCACCAGGCTCTGGTTCCGCTCCCGGATGTCCCTTGAGATCTGGGCCAGGCGGCTCTGGAAGGCAGCAATGCTCTGCCGCGGGGCCTCCTCTGTGAAGTGCTCATCTGGGTAGGTGCCCAGGGGTCTCTGGGGGAAAATCGGGAGAGAGGTCAGGATGATGCTCAGGATGGGATGGAGAATAATGAAGGATCCCATGTGCAGACGAACGGAGTCAAGGTGGCATCTCAAACGCGACCCAGCTGCTGCCATTGTAAACACCCCTGGTTTGGGGACAAACCAGGACCCCAAACCACCATTCCATGTAGCCTGACACAGAACAGCCCTCCAACACCCGAAGCCCACACAGTGCAGGGGACACAATGTGACTAGGGAGCCAGGCATCCTAAATTCAGGGCTCCCTCTGCTGGCAACCCTCTGCCTGTTACTCTGACTCTTTGAGACTCAGTTCCTGCATCTGAAAGTAAAGAGTTTGAACTAGAAAAATCTTTAAAGGTCCCTTCCAGTGCCTGATCCACTGCTCAAAGAACTAAAAGAACACAACCACATTCATCACACAACTGAGATCAACAGATTTCAGCAAATATACCTAAGACAACACCTATTACCCTCGCAATTTCACAAAATTCAACCCCTGAAGACCCCAGAACCAGCATCCTGGTTCTGAGGCATCTTCACAATCAATCGACATAATGGAACTTTTTCCAACACAATCACCATCACCATACACCATTACACTTTATAGCATGGCCAACGACAATCAAGAACTATCACAATGAACTTCGGTCAGTGTAATCCTGTGTACAGGACTGTCCCTCCCTCAGTTATCACATCACACAGCCAGTTCACCATGACAATGCATGGGCCCAGCCTCCTAGCACACTTCCCATCTAGTATAACCTTCATACAGTGTAACTGATATACAGTAATACTGTTTAAAAAATTACTTTTCTTGTTTTATTGCATGGCGAAGCCCTTCAGAGCAGTATTAAGTAACAGCGGTAAGAGTGGACATTATTTTCTTGTCTCTGACTTTAATGAGTAGACCTCTATTGTTTGACCATAAATACTGTGTTTTCTTTTGTTTTCTGAAATATACTTTTTATTGTAATGTTTCCTTAAGGGGGTTTCATTTTACACTGAGTTTTTATTAGCAACGGATGTTCACATTTATCAAATGCCTTTTCAGCATATATGAGATGATTATATGGTATGCTTCTTTACTGACGTAAGGAATTATATCGCTAGATTTCATAAGGTTGAACCAACCTTTCATTCCTTTCATTCCATAAACTAGACTTTGTCATGGTATATTATTATTTTACTATTCACTGTTGGCCTTCATTGGCTGATATACTTTTAGGATTATTACAGCTAAGTGGAATAAGTTTATAATTTCATTTTCTTAGCAACAGCTAACATGTAAGCACATTACACAGACCGTAACAGCCACACAACATCCCTTGAGACAGGTGCTTTTCATTCCCACTTTACAGATAAGGAAATTGAGGCTTAGGAAGGACAAATGACTAAATTAATACATATGTAATGTCACAGAGATGGTAAGTGTGGATCTAGGACTGGAGCCCTGTACATGAGACCCATCTTAACCCTTGTTAAGAGCGCTGCCTTTGCCAGGTGCGGGTATCAGGGTTCTGTAATCCAGTGAAATGATTTGCAAAGCTTCAAACTTTTTCTGTGCTTTCAAGCAGTATGAGTGACTAGGGAATTACTTGTTCCTTGAAAGTTTAAAAGGATCAGATCTTTTACAACCTTTTATTACATTTATGTATGGTTTTCATCTCTCCTGGAGTTAAGTTTTGGTTGTTTATGTTTTCCTAGAAAATCATTCATTTCATGTAGATTTATAAATTTGCTTGTGCAAGCCTGAGCAAGAGCGAGACCCCATCTCTACTAAAAAATAGAAAGAAATTAGCCGGACAACTAAAAATATACAGAAAAAAAATTAGCCGGGCATGGTGGCGCATGCCTGTAGTCCCAGCTACTTGGGAGGCTGAGGCAGGAGGATCACTTGAGCCCAGGAGTTTGAGGTTGCTGTGAGCTAGGCTGATGCCACGGCACTCTAGCCCGGGCAACAGAGTGAGACCCTGTCTCGGGAAAAAAAAAAAAATCTGCTCCTGTAAAACTATAAGCAGTATTTTCTTATGATTTTAAAAATCTTCTCTGTATTTGTGGCTGAATGCCTTTCCCATTTCTAATGTGTACTTCTGTTCCCTCTCTCTTCTTTTTCTTGATTAGAATGTCTAAAGCTTCACTTTATTTTTTTTCAAAGAACCAGTTTCAAGTCTTATTTAACAAATTGACATGCAATTTCTAAAACTATAGTGTAGCCACCAAAACAGCAGAACACAGAACTAGGGCAGCTGGATTCACAGCCTACTTACTATCAATGTGATGTTGAGCAAGTTGCTTAATCTCTCTGAACCTCAGTTTTCTCCTCTGTAAAATGGAACTACCATTTATTGAACACGTATGTCAGCACTGTACTAAGTATTTTAAATACAGCTACTTGTTTGATCTGTATTTTAAAATAGCATATGCAAAGAACCTGATTTAATGACTGAGACATGAGAGAGCCTTAGTAAGTGACAGCTGCCTTTATTACTGTCATTGTAAGTTTCCAGGTCCGACTCTTACCGGATCACAAGGGGAGAGCCCGCACCCCCCCACCCCCATCCTCTTGCCTACTCATCCCTCAACCCTCTGGGACCAGAAAGGGGCAGGACCCACGGACAAGTTCCTGCCCTTCCCAGGAAACATCTGCAATCTTTCTAACACCAAACAGAGTCAAACATGAGAAACGAGGATATTCACCTGCCAGAGAACTTGTGGGTAAGACAAGTCGGGCAGGAGTGTGACTGGTGGCGCAATGGAGATCATGGGAACTGGTCACTGAAGGGTGGCTCCCCTGGCCTAAACTACAGACCTGCCTCCCGTCTGTCCTCCTGCCTCCAAAATTGCCCCTTCCATCCATTCACACAGCCACAAGAGCACCCTTGCCAGAACAAGGAGCTTCCTGAGAAGCTCCCGATTCTCCTCTGAACGACCCTGTGCAGACAGACCCCCACCTGCCTCTTCACCCCGCTGCTTCAGCGCACTGAACCGTTTGTGAGCCCACAAACACACCAGGGAACTTTCGCCTTTGCTCCTTGGTCCTGTCCTTCCCTCTGCCTAGAAACTAACTCTGCCACTCCTTTGTCTGCCAAACTCCTACTTGTCCCACAGGTTTCAGCTTAGATGTCACTTCCTCCAAGAAGGCTTCCTGGGTTCTCCCAGACCCAGTAAGGTTCCACGGGGCCCTGCTCTTACCTCTATCACTGGACTGTAAGCTCATAAGGACAAGGTTCACAGCTACACGTAGCAGTGTCTGGCACACAGTGGGTGTTGAATGGAAGAATTACTGTATAAGTAATTTCTACAGAACTGTAGTGCCCTTTTCATTTACCTGTATGTCTCCTCAACTAGGCCACAGGCTTTTTGAAGGCAGGAAGGTCTCACTCGACTTCATACGCCTGAGCCCAGTGCTACGCTGATGCAGGGAAAGTACTCAAAAACTGCTGAATGTTTGGATGAATGCACGAGTAATTGATGGATGAAGGGTTGGATGAATGGATGGATAGACTGGTAAACTTGTGAATTGGATGCAAGTTGTGACCCAGCCACTAAACTAGTATCTGCTTCAACAGATGTCTTTTGGGGTCAATTATCAACTGAAGAACCCAAAGCAGCTCAGCAGTGGGCATAAATCTTGGCAGTCTCAAGACCCCTGGAACAGCCATCGCCACCTCCACTGCCCAGGCCCTGCAAAACCCTACCCCCTTCAATATCCACCCCCCCAACACACCTGGTCCTTGGGCTCTTGGCTGACCAGCCAGAAGAGGAGAAGGTTGTTACAGGTGATGTTCACTTCCGGGAGGGTGTCTAGGTAACTCTTCAGAGTGGTGGTCCCTTTAGTCTGGGGTGGGGGCTGCCTCATGGAAGATGGAGCATTGGGCATCCAGGCCCCAAAGTCATGCTGTGGAGACCCCCACCCCAGCTGGGTCAACTGGCCAGGGCGGGGGCCCGGCTCCCTTGTCACCATCCCTGCCCCCACCTCCACCACCCCTGCCCCCACCTCCACCACCCCTGCCCCCACCTCTACCATCCCAGGTCTTGCAGTTGGAAAGTGAGGGGATTGTGGGGAGGGAAGAGAGGAGGGGTAGAGGGTGGAAAGTCCCAGAAGTAGGGCAGGAGCCCAGCTCACTCCTTGTCACTCCCCGCCCAATGTTCCAGGACTGGGTGGAGTGAGTCACCCAGGACTCAGAGCGCAGGTAATCCTAGCAAAGGGCCTTGGGCTGGCACGCCACACGGAGCAACCCGATACTCCACCTGGCCAGGTTCTACCCATGATAGGAGCCCCTAAGTTCTACTCCCAAGGTAATGTCAACGTGAGTGGCCATTACAACTGTGGGCCCAGCCCCACCCAGGCATCACCTGAGGCCGGCCCTTCACTCCACCCAGTAGCCACTCCAAGCCCAAGCCTAACCACAGACCCACCCCAACCCTGACCCACCCAAGCTCTCGGCCTGAGCTCCAGCCCACTGCTAAGGCCCGCTGCCCCCAGGCCTACCCTCTGCAGCCTCACCTGGCCACTGTTGACAGCGGCGTGCTGGGCGGAGCAGTTGAAGATGATTGCAGTGAGGAACTTCACCAGCTCTCCTGGGGTGCACAGCCTGCTTGGGAAGCCTGGGTGTGGGAAGGAGGAGAAGAGGGTACGGATGGATTCCGAGAAGCAGCTCAGGGCTAGGCTCACCACAGCGGGAAAATGAGGACGTAAGGGCTGAACATTTGGTCACGACTGTCTTAAGACTAAGATTAGGGTTGAGCTAAAGCTAGGGATGGACGTCACCAAGGTCTGTGGTCTCTGAAGGGGGGCGGGGTAGGAGGTGGGAGCTGGGATCGGGCCAGGAGGTGCCTGGCAGGTGGGTGCCGTGACGAAGCCAGGGTCAAGCCAAGCGCCATGCTGCCTTTCCCTGACCTCCAGGGCACTCCATTCTGCAGCCCATATTAGCACTTAATGATTTAATTCTACCCAGTTCGCCAAGATGTGTCTGTCCAAGCACCCAGTAGCAGACCATCCTCTGCTGGGCTTGGTGGCAGAGACAGAGGACCACAGAGATTGCCATGACGGAAGCAGAAGGGAGCACCCAAGGCCAGCGCTTGGCTCTTTGAGGACAGGGCAAGTAGGACAGAAATGGGCACCAGGGCCAGAGTGGCTGTGGGGACCTCCTGCAGGACAAGAAGGGCCTGCTCGAGTGGAAGGGTGGGTGAGCTTTGAATGGGAAAAGGTGAGAGACGACAGCATTCTCAGGCTGCAGGCAGAAGAGCTCCCAGGCTCAGTGCTCGTTCTTCTTCCCTCCGTACTCACTAACATCATCCAAGCCACGGCTTTAGCCACCTCCCACTGCCGACAACTCCCAAATTCACGTCTGTGGCTGTGCCTGGCTCCCGAAGTCCAGACTCAGCAGCGGGCATGAACCTGCGGCTGCTTCCCTGATGCGTCCACCTGAGTGTCTACGAGACACCTCAAGCTGAACATCTGCAAGACCAACTGCTCCGCTCCCTACCCCACCCTGTAGGGGGTCCGCGTCAGCACTCTTAATCCGGTTCAGGCCAAAATCAGCAAACTCCGCCTCTTTTTACCTCGTCCCGCGCATACGGGAGACTTCCAGAAGCCAGTCTCTCCTCACTACCTCACCCTCCACCACCACCCAGTCTCCACCACCTCCCTCCTGGAGGAATCCTGCCGTTTCCACCCTTGTCCCTTACGGCCTGCTCTTGACATGACGGCCACAGTGATCCCTTACAGTCATCAATCAGATTATGTCATCCTTCACTAAAAACCTCTGAGGGCTTCCCATCTCACTCGCCTCTCACCATGGCCCTGTGTGATCCGGCTCCAGCTCCTTCTCTGAATTCATTACTTCTGGACTTTTCTCCATCTCACTTACTCCGCTCCAGCCACACAGGCCTTCCTGGTGCTCCGCTCAGCCCTCAGGGCCTCCGCTCGCACTCCGCCTCCACCTCCCCCTGCTCCTCTTACCCCGTCACCCACACAGCTCGCTCGGGGCTTCCTTCAGTCCCTGCTCAAGCAGCGGCTCCTCAGGGAGGCTTCCCAGCCACCTGTCTGAAATATCTCCCCACCTCAACTCGCCACAGCCCCATGCTGTGTCACTACTCTTCTTGGCACGCACAACCACCTGGCATGTTTGTTTGTTGGTTTTCTGTGTCCCCCCAAAAGAGTGCCAAGCTCCATGAAGGCCAGAATTTTTGTCTTCCTTTGCTAAACCCCAGCACCTAGAACAATACCTAACAAACACTAAGTGACTATTGGCTGAATGAAGCAAATGCAGGAGAGGCTAAGAGGCCAGAGTGGGAAGGCATGGGGCACAAGCAAGGCGAGGGGACAAGGAGGGGACCTAGTCGGAGGTGAGGCTGCAGCAGAGCACAAGGTCACGCGGTCTCTGGGCAGCAGTTCAGAGGATTAGCAGGGCGGCAGCCCTGCAGGCTTGGCGGGCAAGCAACAAGAGGCTGGGAGGAGCGGGACTGGTGGAGAAGCAGCTGCCGCCATGCAGGAGCACTGCGAGGAGGACTGGGACTAGGGTGGTGACAATCGGAAATGATGATAGGGACAATAGGAATTAGCCACCCAACTGGATGTAAGAAGACAAAGAGGGAATGTGAGTCAAAGAGGGCTCAAGGTTTGGAGTCAGGCTGACTGGAGAGAGGCTGATGCAACAGGACAGAGAGGTTGAGAGAAGGGCCGGGCATCAGCTAGGAGTGTGTGGGAATTTTCTGAATGCCCTGTTTGTGGCTGACTGTCTAACCTTGGAGGCTGGGAATGAAAAAGTAAAGCAGGAGTCAGACTATCTATGGGGATTTTTCTGTAGTTCGTAGTGTTTGCTTTTTTCCCTTGGAATATGGAAGCTGAAATCAGACTGGCTGAGGTTAATGAGTGTGTCTTGCCGTGAAATACCGTATATGAATCTAGAGTGAGCTCGTATTGGTTAAAAGAGCTGTTGTCAACCAGAAGAATGTTCTGATGTATTAAAACAGAGACAAGTTTAATGAAATAAGATAGGAGAAGGGGATCAAGGTGAACCGACAGTAATTAGATCCACCTCTGGGTCTTAAATAGGAAACAGACACCCTCAACTATGAAACAGCTGCCCGAGGGGAGCGGATCAGGAATGCTCATGATGAACAGCAGGCTTGCAAAACACAGGGAAGGGTCACCCTTTAAAAAATCCAAAAGAGATCTGGCTGTCACCACCTTAACCCATATATCAGTCTCGGCATCACTAATAGCGAGACAACCTGATATTATGTGCGTCCCAATATGATGCAATGCGAAGGACACAGCATTCTTGGCAAAAATGTCTAACCTTCAGATATTACTTCCGGTTTACAAAAATCACAGGAGCTAGAGGAACAACATGAATGACAGCACGAGGAAGCAATGAGATAAATACAAAAGGTGAGATATTCTGCGGAACAAATAGTCTGGGCTCCTCAGTAAGTCTATATCATGTGATTTTAGAAAGCAGAGGAGAGAGGGGCTGTTCTAAATTAAGAGAGACTTTCAAATCAAAACCGAAAAAATGCACCATGCAGTCCTTGATCAGCTCCTGAATCAACAGGACCAGCTGGGGGGAAATGGGACAAGTGGAGAAATTTGAATGTGGACTAGATATGAGGGTGACATTGGAGATTATTGCCAGTTTTGTGCAGTGTGATAACGGTATTGTGATTGTGTAGAAAAATGTCAGTTTTTAAGATGCATGTTGATGGGGTGAAATACGATGACTGTAATTTACTTTAAAAGATTTCAGCAATAAATGAAAACAACAGATTAATCAAATATGGCAAAATGTTGGCAATAGTTGAATCTGGTGGTAGGTGTTCAGTGTACTCTCTACTTTTCTGTATGTTTGAAAATTTTTGCTTAAAAACAAAATCTTGGCCAGGCGCGGTGGCTCACACCTATAATCGTAGCACTCTGGGAGGCTGAGGCGGGCGGATCGTTCTGAGCTCAGGAGTTCGAGACCAGCCTGAGCAAGAGCGAGACCCCGTCTCTACCAAAAATAGAAACAAATTAATTGGACAGCTAAAAATATATATAGAAAAAAAATTAGCCGGGCATGGTGGCGCATGCCTGTAGTCCCAGCTACTTGGGAGGCTGAGACAGTAGGATTGCTTGAGCCCGGGAGTTTGAGGTTGCTGTGAGCTAGGCTGATGCCACGGCACTTGCCCCAGGCAAGAGAGTGAGACTGTCTCAAAAAAGAAAATCTTCCAAGCCTATTATTACAGGTAGGGCTACAATAGCTACTTATTCTATTTGGAGGTGACCTGAGACCCTCTCTCCTCCCTGGATCTCCCCAGAGAGAAACCCCTCTGGGTGGCCTCCAGAAGCACTAAGTTAGCTGAAAGCCATCTCTCTGCTGAGAGAAATCCAGGCCAGGGCTGGGGAAACTGGAGGATGGACATTTGTGCCACTTTGAGCTTTTCCTTTTCTTCTACTACACCCAGATATAGAGGGCTCTTCGATGTTTTTGCGTGCCTGGAATACAGACTGCATAATACAGTGGCGCTAGGTGAGTAGGCGACAAAGAGTAGCAACAAGGTATGTAACCTGGGCAAGGACAGATGTCATTCTATAGAGGGACAACATAGACTCTCCATGTGCTGGTCTTAAGGGTGACAATGAGATGCCAAAAAGAAAAGTCCTTCAGGGAGTGGATGCTTGTGGGATTTCCAAGCTACAGATGCTTGTGGGAATCAGCTACAGAGGAGAAACAGGGGGGAAAGGCTAATTCCATTAGGGAAGGGTAGAGAGAGGAGTCAGAGACCCAGGACAAGCCAGCAGCTGGGATGGGGAGAAGGCCGGGACTCAGGAAGAAGCGGGAAGGTCAGAAGAACACATCCTCCCTGGAGCTAAGGAAGACTTTAAAGAAAGAAGCGTGGTCTGGGACATCTGCTGGGCACTGAAGTTAAGGAGCCTTGGCCTAAGAGGGGGCCCTGGTGTTGGTGGGTCTCAGAGGCCTCTAAGGTAGTGCCAGAGAGAGGGGAGAGTTAAGGTTAGATGACAAGTGTAAATGAGGACTCAGGTAGCAGCAAGACCAACTCTCTCCATGAAGAGGTTTGCAGCCAAAGGAAGAGAGGTGGGCGGCTTGAAGGGCCACCTGGCAGGACAGGCACAAGACGGTATGAGAGAAGGTGCTAGAATCCCTTGAAGTCAGAGATAGCGCCTACTGCATGATGCTGTGCATGGAGAGCCCAGTGAGTTGAAGTGAATGGACAGGCTCTTATTTAGGTCAAGGGACAAGAGGGCACAGTGCGGTGGTTGAAAGCAAGGGCTTTGGAGACAATGGGAGCTGGCACTGAATCCTGCCTCTGCCACCTGCCCTGTGCCTATTTCCTCATCTGCTAAGTGGGGACAATAATGTATGTACTCCGAAGGCTGGTCAGTAAATAGGAACTGATTAATGGGGGGTGGGGGAACAGGATGAGAGCTTGTGGGGGAGGTGAGATGGAGGGGGAATACCTGAGCTCTCCCGGCCCAGAAACGCCTGATCAAAAATCTCGCCGACCCAGGCCTGCAGCTCTGAGTCCCGCTGCACCAAGGCCTCGCTGGGATAATAGTAGCCCACGATTTCTGAGACAAAGCTGCAGGAAAGAGAGGCTGGTGTCACTGGAGAAACCGTGGGCTCAGGCCTCGCCAGAAAACCAAGGCCCACACCACTCGGGCTGGAGAGAGGCAGACGTCGCCAGATGCTCAGAGTCCACTGAGCATCCACAGGGGTTCAGTGAGGACCCCTGGATCCAATTGGAGCCTGAGTGCCCAGGCTTCCCCTTACCCCACTGCTGAGTCATGGGTGCTCTGTGCCTCCTTTCTGCACAGGGGCCTGGGGGGAGGTGCCCTGAGGAGAGGAGAGTCTGGCTCCTGCTGTCTCCCCAGCCCCTACTCAGCACCCAGGAGGAAGGAAGACCTGCCTGCCTGGAGCCCCGCCCATGCTTAGCTGGTGCACCAGCCCCGGCACCCTGACTCCTCCGGACACGCCTTCTTTCCCTCCCTCCACTACATTCGCACACCCCAGCCCTTCTCTAGACCACAGCCACCTGCCATTTCACAGGGGACCCCCAAACCCAATTCACAGCCTTGAGAATTCTCTATGCTGGGGTCGGAAGACACCTGGAATTCCCACCCCCAAGCGCCCCAGCCAGCCGGAGCACGGGGCCCACACTGCCCCAGCTCAGGAGGCCCTGTGGGGCTGGAGTGGCTGCGGGGTCCCGTCCCACACCTCTCAATGGCCGCCCAGATCTTGAGGCCGTCGTCCCGGTAGTGGTAGTTGGGGATGGCCAGGACACCGCGGGCCCGCAGGCTGTCCGGAAGGCAGAAATTGGTGTAGGTGAAGTGGGCCAGACCCGTGCTCATGAGGTACAGGAGGCCTTGCCTCCCGATGGACGTGACCTGAGGACACAGCACAGCTCGGCTCCCGGGCTAGCCCAACCCCCAACCCAGCGTCTGGAGGGAGGTGGGGCTAGAGACTCGGCCCAGGGAGGGGCTTCCTCGGTTAATCAGGCAGTCCGCGACCACGAATCAAACACCCGTGGGGACCTGCCTGACTCGGGCTGTGCAGGCTGCGGCCCTATTACGTGCACAGGAGGCGATCCTTCGGTATTGAGTAATTAAAAGAATGAACTGAAAGCCGGGGAGGCAGGAGCCTGGCTGGGCGCAGGGTCAGCTGAGAGTAGCGCTGGGGCTGGGGATGCCCCGCCTGTGGAACCGTGGCCTGAGGGAGTGAGACCCGTGGGTGGGACCGGCGGGCGGGGGCGGGGCAAACCGGAGACTGGCGGAGAGGGGCGGGACTCGTGGCTCGGGCTCGGGCGCAGATCAGGGCAGGTGGGCGGGGCCTCGGGGACCTCGCGGGGAGGCTGCACCTTGTCCACGAGGCCCTCGGGGTTGAGCAGCGTGGCCCTTGCGATGGTGTTCACCTGCAGTGTGTAGCGAGTGTGGGGGAGCAGGAGCTGCGAGCGAAGCGAGGTCACGTGAGCCGGTGGGGCAGGAGGCCCAGACCCCGCTCCCTTTGGTCCCGGCCCGGGGTCGCACAGACCTTGTAGATAGGATGGCAGAGCGGCAGCTGACGCAACGTGGCCATGGCGAAGGCCTCGCACAGCAAGTGCGTGCACAAAAAGTGCGTGTTGTTCTCGTGCACCAGGAACTCAGAGTTGCGCACCCACGTCTTGGCCAGCAGCCAGTCCCATTCGGAGTCAGTGGGCAGAAAGATGGGGCTGTCGGGCCCGGGGGTCTGGCTGAGCTGCGTGCGAGAGGAATCAGAGGGTGGGGCTCAAGACTGTGTGTTCCCTGAGGGCCCCCACCTCCGAAGCCCCGCCCCCGGGCTCACCTGGATGGCCAAGGGCACCAGCGCCCCCTGGGGGCTGAGCCACAACAGGCAGAGCGGGGCGGCCACGTACTGGGGGCGACCGTTTAGGCAATGCGTGGGGGCCTCCGCCAGGACCCAGTAGTCCGCTAGGAAGATGTTCCCCCTCTGGAGAAGGAGCACAGAGACTCAGAGTGCCATCTCAACCCGTGCTCCGCTTCCGTCTCTGTTCTCTGCTCACTTCTACCCCAGGGAGGAGCTAAGGTCCCGTGTTCCTGCCTCCCGAATTCTTGGTGCCTGCACTAATGGCCAACGTTGGGTACCCCGCCCTTCCCAGAATGTCCGGAATGAGGTCCAGCTGAGTCCCTGGTTGTGCAACCTCTCACCTGGCCTCTCGGCCACCGTCCTCTCCTCCTCCCCCCATTCCTGGACCTTCCTACTCTCTCAGCTCAGATGGAATCCCCTTGGAGATCGAACCTGCCTGCATCCAACACAGCAAAATCAACATACGATGAGAATTAACTAACCACAGCTCTAGCCTTCTGGAGAATGCCTGAGGGCTTGGCTGTCCCAGGAAGCCCGAGTCATGGTCTACCCCCGCCCCGTACCCTCCCCCTCTTTATTGTCCTGCTATATCTGGTGGCCCTGCCATTGGCCTGTCCTAAAGAAGCCTTCTTTGAGCCTCAGCACCTAAGACTTTGTAGGCCCCAAAACAGGGGCAAGGCCTTCTCCCAACTGTCCCTGCAGCTGCTCTGCTCATTCACACCCCTCCACCAGGCCACAAAACCTCCCAAGCCCCAACTGGCCCTCATCAATATCTGCTCTACTTAAAGGTGCAGGACCAGGGCTGCCCGGAGAATGAGGCCCACAGTCATGACGCAGGCCAGGCTATTCCCCCTTACCCTCCACACACACCCTTGTCCATAATGGCAACCCCACCAATCAGTCCCACTGCTGAGGTCCTCACCTACCTCTAGCTCTGTCTGCAGGCAGGTGCCTGGTCCCAGCAAGGGAGCTACCATGTCATTGGTGACAGGCAGTTTGCTAGGCAAGCTGGAGAGGCGATGGAGCATGACGGGATTGACACCATTCAGGTACTGGTACCCAAAGAAGTGGTCCTCACACCAGTGCTCTGTGACATACTCTAGGGGGCAAGAGATGGGACCAGTTGGTCTAAAAACTACTTCCGTAAGTCCTGGTCCTGCCAAGCCCTTTGCTCATCACCATTAGGTGTTCCTCCCAGCAAACCTAGGAGGTAGATATAATTACATCTTCAATTTAATACTGCACACTGAGGGTCAGAGAGATGGAATGACTTGCCCGGTCGAGTGGCAGAGCAGGGATTCGAACCTAAGCCTTTCTAGCCCCAAAGCCTGGAACCCATAGTTGTAGGACTAGGGGAAGAGAGAGTCATGTGCCCCCTGATTAGGATTAGCATCATCTAAATGACTGTGACCCTCTTCCAGGCAAGCAGAGTGTCTCTGTTCTCACTCCCCACTTCTCGTGGCCTCTTCAGAGGAGGTGGCTCAGTCCCAGAGGGGAAACTGGGAGATGCCACCAGTGAAACCAGAAGCGCCTCCTGCCCAAATCCAGCAATCTCCCTGTGGGCACTGGGAGCAGGCCTTTACCAGGCAAGGTAAAAGACAGACATCTTCTGCCTGGCTCTACACACCTATAGTGAAGGTCTTGTGGCACCAAAAGATGTTCCGAATGTCATCCAGCTTCTTCCAGGAGCCCTTGCGGTCTAGCAGCCCTCGAAGCTTCATGCCCAAGGACCTGGGGGGGAAGGGAAGGAGGGGAAGGAGAGGGTGGGGTCTGGCAACTGTTGGGAGCCACTGTGCCCTCAGCCTGGAGGATCAGTCCCCAGAGTAGAGGTGCCTGACAGTCCACAGAGAAAAAGTCTAGTGCCCAGTTGAGGCTCTGCAGCCTGGGGGGACTCTGGTTCAAATATAGCCATCCCTGGGAGGGATAATCACACATGTGGACAAAGGTGGCACATGTGGCCTTATGATGCAGACAAGTCATCTTCACTGGTGCTTTGGCCTTCTTTCTCCAAGCTTCCATCTTGTCACATTCCCCTCTGCCTGCAGAACAAAGCCCCACCTGCCAAGCCTGGCTAGCCCATGAAGCTCCCCACCAGCTGGTTCCTACCAGCCTTTCCAGGTTTTTCTCCCACCCCGGGCACTAGGCAAGGCCAACCAAGACTGCTCACCAAACATAGCCAGAGACATACTTTGTACCCTGGACTGGTATAAGTGGGGTTGGCAAGCTGAAGGATGTACACTTTTCACTTTTGTGGATGTCTATACTGTCTGAATTTTTTACAGTGAGTATTAATATTTTTAGAGATAGGGTCTTTCTCTGTCACCCAGGCTGGAATGCAGTGGTACCATCATAGCTCACTGTAACTTTGAACTCCTGGACTCAAGCGATGCTCCCACTTCAGCATCCTGAGTAGCTAGGACTACAGGTGCATGCCACCATGCTTAGCTAATTTTTTAATAATTTTTTTTGTAGAGGCAGGGGTCTTACTATGTTGTCCAAGCTGGCCTCAAATTCCTGGCCTCAAAAGATCCTTCTTCCTTGACCTCCTGGAGTGCTAGGATTATAGGCACGAGCAACTGCACCTGGCCTATTATTACTATTTTAAGAGATGGGGTCTGGCAATGTTGCTCAGGCTAGGGAGCAGTGGCTATTCACAGGCGAGATCATAGCTTACTGCAGCCTGGAACTCCTGGGCTCAAGCAGTCCTTTCCTCTCAGCCTCCTGAGTACCTGGGACTATAGGCATATGCCGCCGAGCCTGGCGGCATTATTTTATAATGAGGAAAAAAAATGCTTGAAATTAAATTGGCTTTCCCCCATTTCCAGGGCTTCATTTAAGCTGCCTCTCCTAGAAAGCCATCTCCTACGTCTCCACCTACTGTAAAATCTACCTGTTCCTCTAGGCTCATCTTAGAAGCAAATTCCTTTGTGAAGCATTGCTTGATCTCCTCCAAAACACATGTCTTGGATCTTTCACAAAACACTCATCAATCCCTGCATTACACTGTAAACCCAGTGGGTGCACATCATCCGCCATTATACTGTGCGCTCTGACGTACCCAGCCCATAACAAGCACTCACTAGGTGGGCTGAATCAAAGGAAAGGGAATGGAACATAGAACAGTGAGGTCTGTGGCAATCAGTCAGTCGGGTAGGATGTGTAAAGACGCTGATGTGCCCTGAAGAGCGTGGGCACGAGGAAAGGCAGGGTGGCAAGGGGGGATTAATGAACTGACAGGTCCAGGGACAATGTCATCTGTGCTCAGGGAGGGGGGACTGGGGTCAGGGAGGGGGAGACTGGGGTCAAGGAAGGGGGACTGGGGTCAGGGAGGAGGGCCTGGAGGGAGGGAAGGAGGGAACACTGGGGGCAGGGAGGGGGGACTGGGCTTGCGGAGGGGGATTGAGGGCAGAGACATGCACTGGGCATCAAAGGGGCAGGGGGACGTGAGTGGGAGTGCAGAGAAGACAGTGGCCTCACGCAGGGATGGCATTGAGGAGCAGCGAGGTCGTCTTGGTGACTGAGTATCGAATATTGGGCTCCATGTGCAGCAGGGAAGGGATGTCAATCTTCATGGGAAAGCCAGGCAGGTACCGATTTCCACTGCTGGGGGTGGGCGAATAGGACAGGAACCAGTCAGTGGGCCCTGAAGTCCACTCCCCTTAACGCTTACCTCTGTCCTGCCCTCAGAGTCCCCAGGCCTCCTCTCCCTCCTGGCTCCACCCCTGCCCTCTCCGCTCCTGACCTGAAATGACCTCACTCTTGTCCTCTCTGCCGGACTCCTCAGGGCCATCCCTCGTCTACTCTCCCCCTGACTCTTGAATGAAACTGCACTCTGTACAGACCCTGACCCCTCCTTCCAGCCTGCTAGGGGCCCATCTTCCCAACAGACCCTCCACTTCACCCCCTCCACCTTCCTCCCAAGCCTTGGTCCTCACCTGTTGCCCTGGTCTGCACGAGGTGGCATCTTGGTCAAGGCAAACTTCTTGTCTGACTCCATCTCCTCAAAGCTGCTCACATCCACCATGCGGGGGAAGCCAGCAGCATAGATCTTCCAGCTTCCAAGGGAAAGAGGTCAGAGGTGGCATGTCAAGCTTGGGACAAACAGAAGTCTTAGCTTTTAAAGACAGGACTTCAGATGAAAACTCCAGAAACCACCGACTTTCAGGACAGGAGACAAAGCACTGGAATTTTCTCCAAGAAGGCACTGGGCTGCAGATCAGGGTAGCATTTGAGGATGACATTAGTGTCCATACTGGTTTAGAGATGGGTTTGTGTAGAAATTAAGATCATGGCAGGTTTGGGAGAGTGAGAATGGACCGAGATTGGTGAGTACCAGGGTCGTTGCTGGTATTGGGATCTGGATTTCACCAGGGAATGTTGGGGGTTGAGTATGCAGTCACTGATGATATTGGGGCAATTGTTAATACTGGTATTCTGGGTTCAGACTCAGGGTCATTGTTAAAGTGGGGTTAGGTTTAGATGAGAGTCCTGATTGGAGTTGGGATCCCAAGGTTAGAACTAGGTTAGAGTTAGGAACAATCTGATGGAGGCTGAGGTCAGAATAAAGGTGGAGGAAGAAGCCAGATCAGGCCACCCTCACCGGTAGCATTCCTGTCGGGCCCGGAGCTCCCGATTCCTGTGATCCAGCAGGAGGGGAAGGGAATCCTGACAAATGGTTCTTGCTGTGGGGAACGAAAATTACTCTTGGCATAAGCTTCTTTTCAAACAACACCTTTTGCAAACCTTGCCTGAACCCCCCAATCCCTGAGCCCAATCCCACAGCCACAGCCATGTGAATCACATGAGGGCACCCCCCCGCCCCCCGTGTTCTTTTCTTTCACCAGGAGAAGGGATTTGAGACGACCTGATAACAATCTTCCTAATTGTTTGCATGTTTGTCTCCTCTCCAGACTATACACTCCTCAAGGGCAGAAGTCATGCCATGTTCATTTTTTGTATTCCCACGTCTAGCATGGAGCCTGGCACCATCCACATAAGGAGCACTTGATAAACGACTGATAAGCAAATATATTTTGTGACGCTATGGATGGATGTGCTGTACTAATGGATGGGAGTTCACGGTGACGTCTATGAAAAGCTCACTGCGGGCTGTGGAGTAATGTTCACTGGCCTCACCTTGACCTAGAATATCCATCTCTCATCCCTGAGATTCATCTCGACACTCAGAACGGCCCTAGGATTGCTTCTCTGGGTCAGACAGTGCCGGCGGCTGCAAGCAGTCAAGCCCAGTGTCTTTGAAAGGCCCCACAGATTCCACAAGGGACCCTAACAATGCCTCACAGGGACTTCACCTACACTGGAAAAACTAGCAGTAGAGGACAGGGCCTCTCTGGCCACATTCTCTAAACATTCAGAGCTTCTTCACCTGTTGGAGTCTAATTACTCAGCTGGGAGGTTAATGCCTCTCTGGGCTCCAGAGGAATTCACTCTGGGGCAGCGCAGAGGGAGGCCGTGGAGAGCCACCTGCTTGTGTGTGAGAGAGAGAAAGTGCATATCTACGTGAGTGCGCGTGTCTGTGTGTCTCCAGAGGAGTAAATATTGCCTAGAAGGCCCTTGCATTTTCAAGGCTTGAGAAGCTCACTTTTTTCAGAAAGCATCTACTTGGGAGCCCGGAGTTCCCAACCCCAATCCTATTTCCTGCACCCTGGGCTCTGTGAAATCCCACCCCTAATCCCAAAAGATGCCTTCTGCAGTGCAGTCGAGCCCTCGCCTCTGACCCACCTGTTCCGGGCCTCAGCTGCATTGTGCAGTGGCCTTCAATCCACTGATAGCAGGGGAAGTGGGAAACGGTACCATCCGGGGCAGTGACACAGATGCGGCTGCAGTACCAGGAGTCCTTGCGGAAGAAAGCGTAGCGCTCCTTGTGTACACGCAGCAACAAGAGCTCGCCCAACTCTGCTGAGCAGCGCACCTTGTACTTCTGTACCTGAGGGGACCGAGGCAGCAAGCAGGTGAGAGGTAGGGAACCACCAAGACCGTCCTTGCACCTTGCAATGTGCGTCTACACCTATGCCTGCTGCTAACCACGGGGTGCCTTTGTATGAATCAGAAAAAGGCAAGCCCTTCATTCAGGTAGAAGCAGGCACCGCATGGTGTTGGGCATTGGGGAACCCTTGTGTAGCCCACCAGCAAACAGTCCTGAGGGCTGATGAAGGCAGGCAGGTCCCCTACAGAGAAAAGGATACCCAGACTCCAATGGCCACCATCAATTATAGGAAGAGCTAGAAAGCCAGAGGACGTCTCCCAACTCCCTGCTCAGTGCTCTCTGAGGATGAGTTTCAGGGACCACAAAAGGGACGGTGAGGAGGTCAGAGCCGGCATCCTGATTTGATGAGTCCAGAAGGAGTGCTCCTCCTCTCCTTCAGGGTCCCCTGCAGGCAGGCCCTGCCTCTCAGGGTCGCGCTTCCCTGTCTCCTTTGTACTCACCGATCCAGCGGTGAAGTCCCTGCCAATTCGATCCAGCCGCTGCTTGGGGCTCTCACCACATGTGCCCACCAGCGTGACGGAGATGTTGTCCAGTGTGCCGGCCATCAGGTAGGGACCAGTGGTCACACACAGGCGGTACACTGCCATGATGAAAGGGAAGGAGGATGCCCCCGGCAAAACTGGCCACAGCAGCAGCCGGCCGGGAGGAGGGGAGCGGCAGGCCTTGGGCGGGGGCGGCCTGGGGGGTTGGGGGCAGCGTGGGCCTGAGAAAGGGCCCAGCTCTCTCCAGGGTGCTCCTGGGCTGTCTCCAAAGCTCTTCGCTGGAGGCTCGAGCTCCCTCTCCCCGCCCACAGTTTGCACTCCAATACTTGTTTGCCTGCCTCTAGCACAGCCGGTCCCTCTGGCTGACTCACCCAGTTGGATATCGGGAGCCTGGGTCCCGCTGGGGAGGGAGGGACTAGATGCTGAGATGGAGACAGGGAGGATAATTATACAGTGTCCCTGTATAATTGGGACACTGACCTTCACCTGGTCAGGGGCCCGACTGATGCCCTGGGACCCTTGTCCGCCCACTCCCCAGCTTCCCCCAAGACCCTTTTCTCCTTTCTCCCAGCCAGAACTGAGCGCGAGGCACCTGCATTCCTACACGTGAATCATCCGTGTGAACAGGTGAGCCGCACTTGACTACGAATCTCGCACACGCATTCCAGCACCCGGCAGGTGGTCGGGAACACCTGTCCTGTCACCCATACGCCCATCTCCCCCAAGCCCGGCCCTCTCTGTCCCCGGCCTTGGGCACGCCCGACCTCAGTCTCTCCCTTGGAATAGGGCCGGCCAGGAAACCGAAGTGGAGTCCGGGTGCACAGCGTCTGAAAGGCCCCCGTGGCATTCTTTCCACTGCAGGCCCTCCCCGGGCCTGCGGGACGGTAGGCGGGAGCCAGGTACCCGAGGTGTCCGGGATCTAGGTCGCAGGGCCTGGGGAGGAAGCTCTGTGCGAGGAAAGCCTGTAGCCCGCAGCGGCCCCGCGCGGCCAGTCCCGGCCCTGCACAGTTCCAGCCTAGACCGCTAGCCCAGCGTCCCAGCCTCGGCGGGGCCTCTGAGAAAGAGAGGCAAAATAAAAAAGAGCAATCAGCAGCAGGAGGCCTTCACTCGCTCGCTCTGACTCTGTGCCAGAATCCTCTGCGCAGATACAATTCTCTCTCGGTTTTGTCGGCCGGGACTTCCGTTTATGAAAATCTCTTATACATTGGATAATAAACTGCTTACAAGAGCCCGGATAGCTCAGTCGGTAGAGCATCAGACTTTTAATCTGAGGGTCCAGGGTTCAAGTCCCTGTTCGGGCGTCTAAGTTTTGCTTTTGAGCACGATTAATGTGTTGTGCCCCTTCGAATAAAAGAATAGAAAACAGTGACAAAAACACATTTACCCGGTTTAAAAGGAAATAGAAATGGTATTAAGTAGGGTGAGAACTTACTTTCCGAAAGGTAGAGCGAATGACAGAGGGAAAGTAAAGATGTTTTAGAGCAGTGCAGATGTAAGCCATATATTCCAATTTAAGTATTCTAGTAGCTACGTTACAAAGGGTAAAAAAAAAAAAAAGGTGAAATAAAATTTAGGACTATACTTTACTTAAGACCCAATATTCCAAAGCCTTATTTTAATATGTAAGCAATATTTAAAATCATTAATAAAATTTTGTCTTTTTTAATGCAAAGTCTTCTAAATCCGCTGTGTATTGAAGTTGACAGTACATCTCAATTTATATTTCAGGCGCAGGTTAGCGGTGTCCACCATAGTCAACAGAGGATTTTCTTTTGTTTCTTCTTGTTTTCTGTAAATAACGAGTGGATGGGGGAAACGGCAGAATAGAAAGTATAGTAATGTGCATAATCTCTGAAGAAGCGCTTGGCAGGGGGGTTCCATGGTGTAATGGTTAGCACTCTGGACTCTGAATCCAGCGATCCGAGTTCAAATCTCGGTGGAACCTTGAAATTTTAACCTGCCACTGGTATGTCCTATTGTTGGTTTCATGAATGTTTCTTTCATGACGCGAGAGCATCTGAAAAACAAAAGCGAATGAGGGCGCTAATTGAGCTCTCCTCACGGGCTAAGATGTATCTAGCACACCGCCAGAAGAACATACAGTAAGTCACCTAAGTATATTCGAGGTTGGGCTAATTTTGAGATGAGAATATTATATTAGAAAACTTTATAATAGAGATCAGATATGAAGAAATAAAGATTTCTTCAGCAGTTTCCATTAAGCCTTAATTTGGAATGTAAGATCCTGTCTGGAAGACCAAAGACGGAAGACGTTGGTGAAACCACCTGTAGGGTCTTCATAAAATCAAAGGAATATGCCACATCACCCCTTATATAGTGCTCAGCTTGTATAACGTTTAGTTTATATAACGTTTAGACGAAGAGAAAAACTCCAGCCTGGCAGCGGTGGGATTCGAACCCACGCCTCCGAAGAGACTGGAGCCTAAATCCAGCGCCTTAGACCGCTCGGCCACGCTACCTGCACGGAAGCGAGCGCTTCCCATTGTCCTCCTAAGAGACTAGAAGAAGGGCAAAGATGATAGAGTCAAACAGCAGTCCTTTTCCACATTTTTTATACCAGGAATGGGAAACCATTGAGACTCTAGACCGCAGAGCAGCAGATGGCAGAAAAGATAAACCATAAGAAACAGAGACTCACAGAAATTTACAACAAAAAATGTTTATTTGGGTGGGGCCATATCTGGGAGTGGGGTGCGCCTGAGCTGGAAGCGCCCCAAGCAGGCAGCCGGAGCTCTGCACTCGCTCACTTGCTCATATTCGGTTGCTTTTCCTCCCTGTTTCTTGCGCGCCCTCATTCCCACCTGACTCACAAGCTTTGCGCCCGCTCCCTCCACCTGGCTGGCTTCTGAGATCCAAACCCACACCCCTGACACATCCCGCCCGATTCCCTCACACACCCCCCTTCACCCTGCCCCTTTCCCATGCTAATATCGGTAAGCCACAGGACGCGACTGCCTGCGAGGTGGCTCTGTGGCGCAATGGATAGCGCATTGGACTTCTAGTGACTGAAATGAGCGATTCAAAGGTTGTGGGTTCGAATCCCACCAGAGTCGATTTTATTTGAATTTTTTCTTTCTTTTTTATCCGTTTTTCTCCAAAGTTCCCATACCTTCTTCCCCTACCCTATCTGTGTTTTCCTCCTGGTTTCAGTTCCAACCTCAGTCTCCGCTCTGCTCTCTTCTTTACTTACCTGTCTGCCCCGGAGCTTGGGCCACGGAGAGCAGGACTGGGGGTGGGAGACAGAAGGGAAGGGAAAGTGGGCGTGGACGTCGAGATAAAGGCAGGCCCCTGGCTCGGGGACACACGGGGATTTAATAACCACTTTATTCCATGCACTAGGGACTTGTAAAGGAACTGGGACTGGGCCGAGAGCAAAGAGGGTACAATCCTAGACGCGAAGGGGAGGGGGTCAGGGAAAAGGGACAGGAACCAGGGAAATATATATTTATATAGATACTCTAATATAGACCACATCTCACCCGCGCGCTGAGCCCGCGCGCCCCGCCGCCCTCCCCAACACCTCCTCGCCCGGACGCCCGGGTCCCTCTGCTGCCCACGGGCTGGAGTCTCTACCCCACCCCCAGCCCCCGCCTCCACCCCCCCCAGAGCTCAGGGCCAAGGTCTCCAGAAAGCGGGCGGCGGGGGCGGCGGGGCCTTGGGCGCCCCGTCTTGACTGTGAGGCGGCGGTGGTGGCGGCAGCAGTCCGGTGAGGGGCGCCGGCGCGCCGGAATCCCCGGCGCGAGGGGAGCAGAGGGATGGGGACCATGCGCAGCGCGGGCTAGGGGGGCCCTGGTGCATTGGGGGGCGCTGGTGCAGCGCTGGGCCAAGGGCGGGTGCGGCGGGGTCCAGCGGGGGGCGCGGCACTGGAGGCCTCGGATCTCCCGGCTCCGGCCGGGGCGGTTTGGGGCGCAGGTAGCCGTGCAGCGCGGAGAAGAGCTGGGCGCGGGCGGCCGGGCTGGCGTCGTGCACAAAGGCCGCCAAGCGGAGCAGGCACTCGCGGAAGCCGGACAAGTAGCAGCTGGCGAGCGCCTCGGCGTCCTGGGCTGGGGACCGGGGAACCCCTGGAGCCGCGGTGGCAGGGCAGGGGCCCAGAAGGGGTGAGGGGCGGGGCGGGGCGCAGAGATACCGAGGCCGGACAGGCGCACAGACAGAGACGGGAAACCAGATGGACGGAGAGAGAGTAAGGGAGACACAGAGACAGACACGCGCGGGTGTTATTAACCTCGCCTCCGAGCAGAATCTGCCACTCCCCAAGCCCACCGTCCGCCGCTGGGCCCGCCCGATCTTCCCCGGCCCGAGCCGCCGTGACTCCCCCTCCCGCCCTCCGCTGCCCCACCCCCGCGCTGTACCCGGGGGCTCCACCCGGCTTCGCTCCCTCAAGTAGCCCACGGCGAATTCCAGTATCTCTGCTTTCTCCAGCTTCGGGTTCCTGAGGTTCTACAGACGGGAGGGGAGGGCGCAGAGACAGAAAGGGGTGGGGAGAGAGGGGGAAAGTGGCAGGGGGAAGAAGGGAGGGGCGGATGCGGGAGCTGGGGGTTCCCGGGATCGCATTTATGCGCTGCTTACAGAACACGGGACCGAATGCGGAGTGGATGACCAAGGATGGTCCTGGCCCACCCCGAGACGAAACCGTCCAACCCGAGGGGATGGAACCAACACCCGACGTGTGAGGACGAGATTTGAAAAAGCAACCCAGGGAGTGAAATTAACCACCCAGCAGAACTGATGCTGGCCGCCCCGAGGGGTGTGGGGGAAGGGAAGGGTACATTTAAAGGCCCAAAGGGTGAAACTGACCCACCCAGGGAGTGAAATTTACAGAGCCAGGCGTGAAACTTACAGACCCAAGGGGTGGCGAAGAAGATCGCGTTCTGAGAGCCAGAGGGGGTCTGGGATGGGATTCCAAGGGCGGGACACGGGTCAGGATGCCTTGGGGCCAGGGTCGCCAGTCCAGCATATGTCCCCACCCCAGTGGGAAGCCCTGGGACGCGGGAATGGGATGCTTGGGGGTCCGGGGCTGGCAGAGGGACTGACCTGGTCCCGGGTCCGCTCCAGCAGCAGCAGCCTCAGCTCTTCCAGGCTGCGGTTGATGCGGTCCCGGCGCCGCTTCTCCACCAGCGGCTTCAGCATCTGTGTCCAGCGGGCAGGGGAGAGCGGGCCGACGGGACCGAGACTCAGCGCGGCGGCGCCGGCGTCCCGATCCCGCCGCTGGGACAGCCGGGCTTCCACCCCTTCCCCCAGCCCCCAGATTGCCTAGGACCGGGCCCGGTAGATCCCTCTCCGCTCCCCCGCCCCACGCCCCTAGGGTCAGTTTCTGTAGCTCGCCTCCTCTCTCTCCCGGGTCTTCCGCATTTTCCTGAGTCTCGTCCTCCCTCCTCCCCTCTCTGTGTCTCTCCTTCTCCTCCTCTTTTCTCTCTACGTCTCCGTCTCGTGCAGTCTCTCTCTCTGTCTCAGTGGAGAACTTTGGGGACCCTCTTTGCTCGCAAGCACGTGGGCCGCACGGTGCCGGGCTCAGAGCTGGCGGCCCTGAGTGCAGAAAGGGAGACACCTAGCGCGACCGCGCCTCCTCTTCTCGCTCGAACCCTTCTAGGCCGCTCCCCCACTGGTTCCGAAAATCTTGCAGTGGCCCTCGGGCCTCTGGAACCAACGCCCCGGGGCCTTCTCTACAAGACGACATTGGACCCGCTCGGGCTCACAGCCGGCGTGGAGCGAGCGCCTGTCTTCTCTTGTTGTTCCCACCCTCCTCCCCTGGCTCCATCCCCTTATTGCTTATTTCACTCAAACTCCGGCCCCCTCCCACGCCCTCTGGGCCGCCAGGTGCCAGCCCCTTTACCCAGGCCCCTAGACCTGTGCTTCCGCTGCCCACGCAGGTATTGCTGTGACCCCTGTCCCCTTCTTCATACTTCGTAGCTTCCTCCCCAGCTCCTGGCTCCTTGGGGCCCCCCCCCCCCGCCCCGCACCTCTCCTTTTCCAGGCCTCAATTCCCAGGCTCTCCCCTGACCGACTGTATCAGGGCCCCATCCTCTGGCCAGACCAGGGACCTCTGCTCCCCTTCCCCTCGCGCCTCTCACCTTGGGGCCGTCCCTATTCTCAGTTCGATCCCGGGTGACCATTGCTCCTCCGGACCCTGGTGTGGACCGGATCCCTGCTCTCCTGGACCCTTATATCCCTCGGTGACAGGTAGGAGGGATAGGACCCGGACCCGCCCCCTTCAGCACCCAGATTCCTCCTGGCTAGGACCCCGGCACGAGGCTCCCGGAAAGGGGAGGAGTGAAGGGGGAGGGGAAGGAGAGGACCTGGCCTGGGAGTGTGGGAAGTGAGGGGCGAATGGGCACAGCCTGGTTTACAGACCATAAGGCTGTATAAGGAGGCGGGACCCGGCTGGAGGGAGGAGGTTATTAGGGGCGAAGGGAGATGAGGTTATTTGGGACAGAACTCATTTGAGGATGAAGTTCTGAGTTCCCCCAGAACGGAAGCTTTCTTGGAGGCTCACTGTACCCGCACTATCTCTGAAATAAAAGTTAGCACCCCTGAGCCCCCAGGCTGAATTTTATACTCCTTCCCCCAAATTTGCCTCCTACTCGGGATAGTGTGCTGGGAGGATCTGCCTGACTTAAGTAGGGCTCTGCCAGGAGGTAGAAGAGGGACTCTGTCCCGTGTCGGCTCTATTCAAGTCCCTCGACACCTGCAGGCTCACTGTGCGTGCAGGGCACTGGTCCAGGCTCCGAGGTTCATACTGAGACGTGCAGTAGAGGCCCCGCTCATTCCGCAGGATCACCTAGTGGAAAAGACGAGGTGTCATCAAGTAGCTATTACAGAAGCGGAGCGAAGTAGGGGCTCCGGAAAAAGAGTCTCCTTGAGGATGGCTGGACTGAGGTGGGCAACAGAGGGGACTTCAAGGAAGAGGAAGCAAGTCCTTGAAGCACAGGAAGGAGCAAAGAGATCTTTCCACTTACAGCACAACTATTTTAATCAAAACTGATCCTAGGAGATTCAGGAGTATGGCAGACAGGACACCTCACACACGTGTGCCCGCCGGGTGCCTCTGGAGGCCCTTCGTGACTGTAAGGGGGCAGGGAACAGGCAGGGACAAGAAAGGGATACAAAAAAAGGACCAACACCCACCTCAAACCAAGAACATGACCCTCTGCAGAATGATGCGTGCACACTCGGAGGCTTCAGGACAGAGTGCCTGAGAAAATAAATCAGAAATTGAACGGGATAGCAAGACTGTCAGGGACAAGGACACGGAAGGACAGGGCTACAGACCGAGACCAGAGACAGCTGTGAGGTCAGACACTTGGGGCTTCCTCCAAGCCCTCTGAGCGCCCCTCCACACCTTGTTGGTTGTGTTGTTTTGTTTTGTTTTCTTCACCGAGCCTGCCTTGCCAAAGCTCCAGCCCGGAGGGGCACAGACCTGGAGAAAGGGGCTCCTATTTGGGATCAGGGCCCCCAGCACATCCCACCTCCCCCTACCTCGGCCAAATGGGAGCACAGATGTGTGGCACTAGCAGCCCCCGCTGCCCCCCTCCTTGGGAACCTGGGCTCGGGCTGAGTTTTTCTCACCTGCACGCGAGGCTCGGGGCCCCGGGCTGTTCGCACCAGGGTGTGGGGCCGCCCCTGGCCATATGGGGCGGCTTTATGGCCCGGTGGCCGGATCCCGGCGGGAGGAAGGATGGCCCGGCGCTCCACCCACGTTGATCATTCGGAGCCACTCCTCTGAGCTGCTAGGCTACACCATCTGCTTAACCACGTCTGCCTCCACCTCTTACAAGTTAAGATAAAGGGAAGAAGTCTCTATCAGTCGCATTGGTGGTTCAGTGGTAGAATTCTCGCCTGCCACGCGGGAGGCCCGGGTTCGATTCCCGGCCAATGCATGTCTGTGTTTTTCCTCCCTCCCAAAAGGGCATGATAAATTTGACGAGCTTTCTAAGCACCTTGGTTTAAACATTTCTACTAAATATTAAATTTAGCCTTTTGACAGTCTCGGGGTTTGAAGCCCCAGAGCTAGACCCTGATTCCTCACGTCCTCACATTCCCCTCCTCCCGGCCTGGGGGTCCTCTTGCCGCCACATCCCTCCCTCCCCCTCAGC
This sequence comes from Indri indri, assembly GCA_004363605.1. Classification (NCBI taxonomy): domain Eukaryota; kingdom Metazoa; phylum Chordata; class Mammalia; order Primates; family Indriidae; genus Indri; species Indri indri. The sequence continues at coordinate 2,661 of RJWJ010017860.1, read as the reverse complement.
CCGCACCTCCACAGGCGTGACCCTGAGAAAGGACACGGTGCTTGGATCCCTGCCCCGGGGGTCCGCTGGGGCCCCCGCGGGGGAGGGGCCAGGTCTCCCCGCCCAACACACTCTAAATCCCTTGTTCTTTCCATTTCTCTTCTTCCGTCTCTTACTTCCGTTCTCTCTGAATCCCTCTTCCTTTTCCTAAGTTCGTGGGTATGGGCCTTCTTTGTCTCGCCGTCTTTCCGGGTTTCTGAGGGCCTCTTGGCGTCTCTTCGAATCTCTCACGTTCTTTCCAGGGCTCTTAGCGACTTAGCTCTGGGTCTCTCTGGGTCCTCAGTTGTCTCGTCCCTCCGCATCTCTGACCCGGGTCTCTCCGGTCTCCCAGCGTCTGCGTCTCCGCAGCTGAGTCTCTCCGGTTCTCTGGGATCTCTCGTCGTCTCTCCGGGTCTCTGTCGCCTCCCCGGATTCTCTGCGCTCCCACGCTCCTTGCCCTCCCCTGGGAAGCTCGCTCACACCTCCAGTTTCCCCGCTCCGCCCCTTCCCGGCCGCTTTGATCCCGCACGCGTCTGGCCGGCGGGCGGGCGCACGGTCACCCGCTGCGGCCACTTGTGAGCTGGGCAGGGGCCGCCGGGGTCTCCGGGACTCGCAGCGCTGCCCTTCTGCTCTCTTCCGGCGCATTCGGCCTCCCTCCACGGCCCTCCTCCTGGCACTGTCTCCGGCCGCTGCCAGGGCTTCTGTGGGCCCGGGTCTCCGGTTTGCCGAGTCTGGGTCTCTTTCTCTAACTCGCCCTGGCTCTGTGTCTCTGTCGCCTGTCTTTTCACCTGTCTGCTTCGTCTGGGCCAGGGTCTGGGTGTCCGTCTTCTCTCTGGGTTGTGACAGTGACTGGCAATGAATGCTCTCTTCTCAGCTCTAAGCCGTGACATTGGCCCCCAGGAGACTGTAGAACAATCTGGGCGTCTATATGTCTGTGTGCGCAGCTGCTGTGTGTATTCACCCAGCCAGTATTTCTGGAGCGCCTCCTGCATGCCGAGTATTATTAGGCATTGCAGGAGCATGGGGTCTGGGTTCTCCTGAAGTTTCCATCAGAGTTGGGGACAGACAGGAAATAAGTAAGAAAGCAGAATATAATATAGTTTCAGATGGTTATAAGACTGTGGGAAGAAAATAAACAAACAAACATCAAACCCACAAAAAACCGGTCGCGGCAATGACTTAAAGTGAAGCGCTACTTAACTCTGGGTGGTCAGAACCTGCCTCTCTAAGGTGATATTTGAACCCAGGGCAGTCAGCAGCCATGAGTCCAGGCAAAAGGAAGAGCAAGTACAAAGACTGCGAGGTAGGAAAGCGCTTTGCTGGTGGCAGCTGGAGAAAAAGGGCCAGCGAAGCCGGGTTGGAAAATTTGGAGAGTGGCAGAGATCACACGGGAGAGGCAGGCATGGCCTATCCCACTGGGCCTTGAAAACTCCAGAAGGACTTTGGGTTTTAGTCTAAGTGCAATGGGAAGGAAGCCAGTGGAGGATTTTCGTTAGGAAAGCTATATTCTCTGACTGATGTTTTAAAAGATCACTCTGGCTGTTATGTGGAGAAGGGAAGCAGAGAGTTCCCTGGGGGAACTAGAGCAGTCTTCTAGGCAAGGCACGATGGTGGCTCCTACTGAGGTGATGGAGGTGGAGAGAGAACACGAACGGGTTCCTTCTAGGTCTTTGGCTTAAGTAGAGTCATGCTTCACTTAACCACCCTGACAGGTTCTGAGAAATGCGTGGTTAGTTGTATGAACATCACAGAGGTTACTTAAACAAACCTAGATGGCATACCCCTTTGATCCTAGGCTAAAAACCTGTACAGCATGTCACTGTATTGAATTATTGTACACAACTGTAACACGATAGTATTTGCGTATCTAAACACAGAAAATGTAAAAAATATTTTTAATAAAAATAATTAAAAATTTTTTAAATAAATAAATATGTGATTACACACAAAAAAAAAAAAAAAGAAAGAAAGGAAAAAACCACACACATAGAAAATGTAGAGGCCTCACTGGAGGACTGGAGTTGCAGACCAGCCTGGGCAATATCTCGAGAGATCCCCGTCTCTACAAAAAAGAATTTTTAAAAATTCAGCCCAGCCTGGTGGTGCCTGCCTATAGTTTTAGCTACTCGAGAGACTGAGGTGGGAGGATCACTTGTCCAGGCAATAGTGAGGTAAAACCACGCCACTCAACTCTAGCCGGGGCAACAGAGTGAGACCCTGTTGAAGGAAAAGAAAGACAGAGGCTGGGAGCGGTGGCTCACGCCTGTAATCCTAGCACCCTGGGAGGCCGAGGTGGGCGGATCATCTGAGCTCAGGAGTTCGAGACCAGCCTGAGCAAGAGCGAGACCCCGTCTCTACTAAAAATAGAAAGAAATTATCTGGACGACTAAAAATATACAGAAAAAATTAGCCGGGCATGGTGGCGCATGCCTGTAGTCCCAGCTACTCGGGAGGCTGAAGCAGAAGGATCACTTCAGCCCAGGAGTTTGAGGTTGCTGTGAGCTAGGATGACGCCACGGCACTCTGGCAACAGAGTGAGACTCTGTCTCACTAAAAAAAAAAAAAAAAAAAAAAAAAAGGAGAGAGGAAGGAAGAAGGAAGGAAGGGGGAACAAGAGAAAAGGTAATATATGTGAGCAAGAGC
>RJWJ010017859.1:0-32394 GCA_004363605.1 Indri indri | reverse complement strand
GACATCCTTTCCTTGCCCTCTGACAGCCCTTGTGTCTGCAGACAAAACGTGCTGTTGGCCTTTTTCTTACTACTTTAAAGATTATATGTATTTTTTACTTCTGCCTACTTTTCAAATTACCCTGTTTGCTTTTCATTTTCAGCAGTTTTATTATAGTCTGTCTAGGCATGGTCATTTTGTATGTTTGTATGTGTGGTTATATTTGCAAGTTGCCTGCATTCATTAAGCTTCTTGAATCTGGGGTTTGATCTCTTCATTGGCTTTAGAAAATTACAGATTTCTGTTTCAGTCTGTCTCTCCTTTTCTTCTGGGATTCTAAGTATAGGTAAGTCAGACCTTTTGACTAAGCCTCCCATTTTGAAGCTCTTGATGTTAACTTATTCCAGAGAAGGATCACCACATCCTTTGGTAGATAGCTATAGTGGAGCAAATCACTGTATTTCAGTCTGGGTCTGAGCTGATCAAATTTGGGTTGAAATTTAGAGATATCTGTCTACTTCTGATTCTCCCCTGCAGCCTCTGCATAGCTCTCCAAATACTAAACTTAGAGCCTGTAGTATTGCCAGGGTTGCAAATACATGGAAGTGCTTAGGTCCAATTTCTACCTCCTCTACACTGGAAGTCGACTGAAAACCACACTCTGATGTCCAGTTGCTGTCTGCTTAGCTCCTCACACACTTGGCCTGTGCAGTTTAAGAATTTTGAAAATGTGTAAAATGGTCGTAAAACAGAGCACAAGCCCACTAATCAGCATTTCTCCTTTCTCTGGGATTTTGGCCTCTCAAGCACAAAGTGCCTACCATTTTGGTTCCACTTATGCCATTAGCATAAAATCCTAGAAAAGCCACCTTTGGGTGAAACGTCTTCATATTCATAAAACTTTTGACCCATGTTGTTAAATTGTCCTTCACAAAGATCAAACCAATTTACTCTCTTTCCAAGGTGAGCAGCAGAAAGTCTATTTACTTGTAAAGCGATGATCTTCTGTAGTCTCTTCCAGCAATATAGGCAATAAATGCACATGCCCAAAATTGAAGGAGTGATTTTGTCTACCAGAAAATTCTTCTATAAACAGGAGAGAAAATGAGGTGGCTGAGAATACTTTTTCACTTAATAAGAAAAGATAAACTAATGGCTTTTCTTTGATGAACTCCAATCATCATATACAGATCATTATAAATTTAGCATTAGACAGTATATCAAATAATATTGTAGAGAATTTAAAATTTCACCCATAGCACTTGGCTATGAGAAGAGATAAGCCTTTGTTTTATGTCTGTCACTGTTTTGTGTATATTTTTCCATCAACTTATAAATAATCTTTTATGTGTTTTAATAGCCTATAAATGATTTGAGGTTCGGGACTCTATTTGCCTCCATTTACATAAAACAGCTCCTTCTACACTGTGGGTACTTAATAAAAGTGTGTTGAATCAATGTTTCCTGAAGTATCTGTACTTAGCAACATCAGCAAAATCTTTGATCTAAACTATGCCATCATAAGAATTGCCTTTTCTCTAAAATATCTTTAATGAGTGGCAAATAGGTTCCTCTTCTGTTGATGAAAACTTAACTGGGCATCCAAGACGTGAAGAGGCCTGCACTAGGCATTGGAAGTCAGTACTGATTATAAAGAGTTACATAATTTATTTTCTCAATTTTTTTATATTTCCTAATTTCAAAATATTTTCCTGCTAGTCCAACTAGTATCCAAATAAGTGGGAATTATTGTTTTTATACTATTATAAGTATGACCTAACAAATTCTGGAAATCTTTCACAATTTCTGCCATAGGGATCTATGAAGTATTGATGTGCATGACCTGAGAACCAACTGAGGCTCCCACAGACTAGGGGAGAGGACTCAGGCTACACGCTCTACAGTGCAGGAGGGAAGCCTGGAGAATCATTTGCCGCTGCTTCACTCATCTCTCTCCGTCAAGATTCTCCTTGTACCATAATAAAATCCTCTTGGCCCTGTCAGCCCTGGGGTGTTAAATATGCCTGCAGAGCTTCAGGCACATCCTCCCAAATGTTCTCTCTAAGCACACGTTTTACAAGGCAATGGAGCCCAAAGTATTGATGAAACTATTAATCAAAATGTCACTCTTTCATTTTTAAATTATGGTGTTTAATATTCTTGTGACAGTCATGATTTTAAAGGAACTTGGCTTCATTTTTTCAGATTAAAAAGTCTCCAAAATTCTCAACAACTTAATGTCCTAAAGGATAAAAATTCTTCCAGACTATAGGCATACTGCAGAATTAAGGTAAAACCATGGCAGGCCTTCATGGAAACCCCTTGCAAATAACTGTATCGACAATGTTGGGTGATGATTGTTTCTGCCTAAACAACTGGGTCGCTATTTACTCCTTTGCTAACCAGCTACAACTATGGTGATATTGGAAAGTATTTTTCCACAGTACGTTAAGAAATAACATGGTGCACATCTATACAAAAATACTACTTGAACCTTCCTGAGTTCGAGTTTGCCCTGTTAAGGGCAAAGCTATATGCTGTGGAATGCATGGAATAGAGGGAAGTCAAAGGAATGTGGTAGGTGAAAAACAATGTTACCAAGAATATTATCTTCATGCGTTTCCCAAGAAACTGAGGATACCTGTCTAAATGCATGAAATATGCTAATTTTTTGTGAGTAAATACATTTTCTTTCATAAATTTTTGTTATGCACAATGTATATACTTTAGTGTACGAATTTTATTCATCTAAGTTTTAGTATGAACAGTCAGTGCATCAGCACTAATAGATACTTGGAACAGATATATAAAGAGTATTTCATTCATTTTTCCTTTTGCTGCTTCTTTTATTCATTCATCCACTCATTCATTTATATTATGTATATTTTATTTCTGTTTTGAATCATCCGAGAATATGTTTTTAATATCGCGTTCCTTCCCCTTACTCCTTAAACCTATATCTCCTAAGAACAAAGTGTTCTTATACATAACAATAGTAAGGTTGTCAACTTCAAAAAATGTAATATTGGCATGATATTTTCACCTAACTTTACATTGCATATTCTAATTCATTTATTTGCCCCAATAGTGTCCTTTTTATAATTTTATCTTTTTCTGGTGCAGGTCTACCCTAGGATTGTATATTTCTTTTATCATTTCTTTTTGGTCTCCTTTAGTTCTTCAGACTGTCATTGTTTCTTGACAGATATTTTGAATACAGGTCAGGTATTTTATAAAATTTTCCTGAGTTTGAGTTTTTCTGATACGTTCTCATGACCTGATTGATTCAGTTCACGCGTGACCCAGCTGGATGAGACATGATACCCTGCCCACAAGAGGACAGCTTTTGCTCCACTGGTGATACAAATTTTGAACATCTGGTCGAGGTTTGTCTGTTTTCTCCACTGTATAATTACATTTTTCCCCTTACAACTTCTGCCGTGAGAATGCTGACTTCTAATAACATTATCACATTTATTTTATAATATACACAAAATAATTTTAGGATCACTGTACCTACAAAACTACAAAAAGCCAACCTAATGATAAGAGGTAAGATTAGTTTTTGATTCAATGATGAGTAATTTTGGCTACTGTATGGGTGGTTCACACTTTCAAGTAAATTTGATAATATCCCCTAATTAGAAACTACTAATACAAGGATTTATGTTACAGATTCTATACCCCCCATTTTTATTACTTATTTTACAGTCTTTCATCTGTTTATGTTTTATATATATATATATATATGTAAACTGTTGAATTGTTTGGCAAACTCTGTATGACAAGCCACTTGAAACCAAAACCATTGATTTAGCTCATGATTCTGTGAGTGGAATATTGTGGCTAGGCTCAGCCTGGTGGTTCTGCCAATCTTTCGCTGGCTCACACATCTGTGGTCAGCTGGAGAGGCAGTGGAGCATTGGCTGGTCCAGATGATCTCATCCATGTGCTCAGCAATTGTCTGGCTGTTGGTTGGGGCAACAATGGGTAACTGGATCATGTGTTATCATCCAGCAGTGCACACGGAGGTTTTTACATTGAAGTGACAGTTTTTAAGAGAATGAGCAAAGTGTACAAGACCTCTTGAGGACTCAGTTTAGAGTCAACTCTCCTTCATCCTACCATATTTAATTAACCAAAGAATGTGACTGGGGAAGACTTAAAGGGTGGAGAAACATATTCTACCCCTTTAAGAAGGATTTGGAAAGATATATCACAAAGTACATGGAAAAGCGAAGAACTGTGGCTGATTTTTCATTCGACCATAGGTCACTTAGGTCTTTTTGAGAAAGGCTATGGCTTAAAATAAAATAAAAAATATAAAACAAAAAAAGAAATTTTGTATATTAGTGTAAATCCATTGTTGTTTATAGAAATCCACATGTGAATTGTGTGTCATTTGGTTTTATGATGTCGTTGTCACTGCTTTATCTTCCCAATTATGTAACACAAACATCAAAATGGTTTATACTTCCTGTTAGGGAACATTTGAGGAATGAAGGCCCTTGGAAAAGACAAAGGTTCAAATCTGGTATTATCCACCTATAACTGATCAAAAAATCATCATTATTTTATGTGTGCAAGCACTTAAATTTTAAAGATCTTTTAGTGATCATTGCATGAGATATCGTGAGAGTCAAAAATTTTCTAGTACTCAGAAACAAACATTAGCCCCATTAATTTGTTCTCATTGCTTGGCATATTGTTTGACATTGACATAGGCTCAGTGGAATGAACGGAGCTTTGACCTTTACTTTACCGGATTATTTTCATATCACCAGCACATTCAAAGGCTGTTAAAATAAAGAAATGTCTTTAATATTCGAGAGAAATCTATTTTAACTAACCTAAAATTAGTTGAGAATTTTTCACCATTTTTTTTTTTTTACTGTGCTTTTGGTGCAAAGGCATTATATGTAATCGAAATGTTTGTACCCCCCCATAATACTCTGAAATTAAAAATAAATAAATAAAAGAGTCAAAATGTTAACAAAATAATCCAGACATCCCCAGCTGAAGTCTAAGATAAAGTAGCTTTGAAAGCATCAAACTTTTTTTTCCAAATTAACTCCATTCTGAAATACTTCAAATCAAAAGCCACCAAAGAAAGGTTAGTGCATAGTGGGCTAACTGTCATAGGTCACCTTCAGATCTTGCTCTGAGACAGGCATGAGATGGCGTTGCCGCTGCTTCCTGCAGTCAAACAGTCCTCACGCTGTGGCTGTGGACCAGGGCTCTTCCTTGCCGGGGTCTTCTATCCTCGCATCCCCGTCTCTACCTCACCAGCCGGCTCCATTTAGCAAATGTCCTTATTCTTCACACAGAGTAAACCCTTTCACGCTGCCCATCACACATCATCATATGTTTTTGTTTCGTTTTATGTTGTTTTGTTTTTGTTGTTGTGGATGAGTAGTGTACCCATAAGGGCTCTCCCAGGAAGGAGCAGCCACTCTCCAATGGCTCACCTGAGGTGTGGTTAAGGAAAGGACTCTGAATCTCTGCGAAAGTGTGAGTGGAAGTTGTGGGAACCCACAGGAATGGAGAGGAAACCAGGGACTAGACACTGAGTGAAGGCATCAGCATTCTTAGGCTCCGAGGCAGGAGCGGGGGTTGAAGGTGGAAGAACGCAGCCACAGCCCAAGAGGGGAATGGGTGGAGAGGAAAGGTGGGTGGATGCAGGTACAAAAATAATTCCCAGAGACGGCTTTCTCTTTCTGCTTTCCAAATTCCAAGCCCAAATAAATATACGTCAAGGCTAAAGAGTTCTGGGTAATGCAATCAAAAAGGTCAGCGTTCCGGGCACAGACTAGAACAGAGAATTTCAAAAAATGGATCTACAATGGAAAATGGAAAATAATCATCAAAGTAGCAATTACAAATGTCTCTCTTCACCTGAACATTTGTAAAACAAAACCTGGAAAGCTTTGGTGTCACCCAGATCATAAGCAATGCTTGGAAATAAGAATACCAACATTAGGTATAACCTTGTATTCATAAATTAATTGAGCTGGTGTAATTTATGTAAAGAATGTTTGAGAAAGGTAGGGCTTGTGTTCTAGGTAGATGTGACCATTCAGATAAAGAAGAGGGAGTTTGTAAATAAATGTAATTCTAATTTCTGCTAAATGCTGATATTAAAATACTTTGAATTAGATCTCATTGATCTAGATCTCTCACCCTTCCTAAATTTATTAGAAAACAAATGAAGTCTAGCATTATTTTTTGAAGGAAAGGCTAGCCCATGAGGAAATACTGTACAAGTCATCTCTCACACATTTGAAGGATAGTTTATTTTTATTTATGTATTTATTTTTTTATTTCAGCATATTACAGGGGTACAAATGGTTAGGTTACATATACTGCCTTTGGCCCACCTGAGTCAGAGCTTCAAGTGTGTCCATCCCCCAGACTGTGCACACTGCACCCATTAGGTGTGAATGTACCGATCCCCTCCTCCCCCTCCCACCTGCCTGACACCTGATGACCATTACTACTGTATGGGCACGTAAGTGTTGATCACTTAATTCCAATTTGATGGTGAGTACATGTGGTGCTTGTTTTTCCATTCTCATGATATTTCACTTGGTAGAATGGGCAATGGATGAAGGATAATTTTTAAAAGAAAGCTTTGAGGTGGGATGTGTGGCTTTGTGGAAAGGGATACTATGAAGTATTCGAAGAGCTTAAGGCATGTCTTCATTTGCTCAGGTTGCCACAACAAAATACTGCAAGATGCATGATTTAAGCAAGGAAATTTATTTTCTTACAGTTCTGAAGGCTGGAAAGCTCAAGGTCAAGATTCTGCTAGGGTTCAGTTTCTAGTAAGGACTTTCTTCCCAGCTTGCAAACCGGTGATGTTTGCTGTGTCCTCACGTAGCAGAGAGAGAGATCTCTGATGTCTCTTTCTCTTCTTGTAAAGACACCAGTTGTCTTGGATCAGGACACAGGTTTGAGTATCTACTTATGTTAAACCTTAATACATATTTTTTCCAAATTTTACCATTAGCTGATGATGACATCAGATAAGAGAACCCTGTGAATTTAAGCCAAGCTCAAAGTCCTTGAGTTGAGAATGGAAACTATTCACAGATCTCATGGCCTCTCTGTATGAGCTAAACACACTGCTTAAATCAAAATTCTGAGAATGCTGTATGAGAGAGATGCATTTTAAAAAGTAGATACTGTGAGAAATTTTATATATATATATATATACACACATAAATCAGGGTTCATCATATGTAGTCTTTAATCTGTAAAAATATTATAAACTTACGCAAATTTGTCACATTAAATAAAATATTTAAGTTTTATTTTTAATTAATTTTATTAATAACTATTATTCAAACTTAAAACTCATAAGCATGCAAGCTTGTAAACTCATTACACTACTTTGTGCACATTCTACAAGACTTTTATACTGTGAACATTAAGAATATTAGATTAATAACATTATTAGTGCATAATAATCAAGAAAAAGTAGTGCAAATATCTAAACACTTTCATATCAATACAGTATTACTTTTGACTCTTCTTTTTCCTGAGCAAATTGAATTATTTCCATTCCTCTATTTTGTCTATTTTTGACCTCTGAGAAGTTAGAGTTGTGCTTTATCTTGTGGGGATCTTATCAGCTGACGATAGTGTGAGGTGACCCCTTTTGGTTCAAATCTTGGCGTATCCCTGTGTCCATCATTCTGCAGAGAGATAATTACCTGCCAATATCTCCATGGGCTGATGGCAAGAGGCTCCTTATTTTCTTTGTTAAATTACTTGACTCACTCTCTTCTCTGTCCTGTTAGAACAGCTTCTTCTTTTACAGCTCCTGTCCATTGAAGTGGAAAGATCTATTTCCTTAGCCCCAGCCCAGGAATATTTAATGTCCAAGGGCACAGTGTTAGAGTTAGCTGGATAAAGGAGGTATTTGGAAGGTCAGAGCATGTAGAGAAAGTAAAAGAGAGAGAATGGGATAGAGACAGGAAGAGAGAGAGAGAGAGACAGAGAGATTAGATTTACACTTCATACATTATTAATGAAACAAAGAGATCACTATACTAGTGAATAAGAAAGCACATATTTCACATAAAAATACCCAAAGTTTTTCAATAAGAATTGATCATTCGAGGCATACAAAATATAAACTCTGCCGTTAATAGCAATCTTTACAGCTAGAAGTCAATGACAATACTCACAGTAATAATGAGACAAATTATGCTTTCGTTATGAGTATCGTGAGTATACTCTCCCTTGCTAAAGTGCGCTGTCCAGGGCAGAAGCAAGAGAAGGATGATTTTTAGTATTTCTGTTCAGGTGGGCTGTTCTCTTTGATACCCTCACCCTGGGGAACCCGTCAAAGGGCAAAGCATTCCAAATCCACAAATATAACTTGCATTTTGTTTCCAAGATGAGAATTAAGGAAAGAAACACAATGTCCTTAAAGAGCAGGGCCCATCTGACTATGAATTAGAAGGAAGATACTGCAAATTGTGGGATAATGTGGCACCTCACAGAATCGACAGGTTGTAGCATGCATTTACCATCACGTAGACCCTTGAACATGGCAGAAGCAAGCAAGGCCCACGTTGGTGTGCGTGTGTGTATAATATTTGCCCCTTAACTGAAGCATAAGCCATTATTTAGAAAAAGTAAATCTGATAGAAATATTTAATAGATAATTCGAAAATATCATTGCAGGACGATCGAATATATCCCTATGTATGTGATAATATCCTCCCAGATTTGTATATGTACACATGTATATGTGAGCACATGTATTTATGCTGTGTTACTAGGCACAAAATGCAACCAAATTTAACAGTGGGAAACAGTAATTTTTCTCAGAGAGAGGAGATTGAATGTGATGCTACTTTTTTCTTAGTATTTTTCTCTATATTTTACCGTATGCTTATGACTCTTCTATAATTAAAAATTGAAGTAGGCACTGTTCCTTTATCTTTTAATTTTCATCTTTATTTTTTTTTTTAATTCCAGGAACATGGAAAAGAAACTAAAATAGTAAGAGGTAGAGGATACAGGAACTGAAACATAGTGCAGGGAAAAGAGGAGACAAAGGAGAAAATATCTTCTCATCAGTATTTAATAAGCTTATAAGAGATTATGAGTAATGTTAATAAACAGCAAGAGAAATGCATTTTACTTGTTGATCTAAAAACATGCCAATGCTTAGTTATCATTAAGATAACTTGGAAATATATGTGTTCTTGGTGGTGTGGAATGTTTACTGAGGGATGACCGAAGGCCCTCCTAGGCTTTTTACCGAAATGTCCACGTTAATCCCCGCATGAATTCCATGAGGTGGATATAATTGTCCCCATTTTACAGGAGAGAAATCTGAGGATGAGAGAAGCCGAGCTGCTTGGTTAACGTCATGCAGCTCATTTGAGGTTGAGTAGAATTAGAACACAGACTCTATGACTGAAGTTTACTCTACTACAACATCGAAGGTCCTGGGCCGGGCCTGCTGTCAGAATGAGTGATTGACTGACTGACACCCAGTCCCATCTCGTCCAGTATGGCACTGTACCCTCTGCGTCTGCCTCAATGATTGTACATATTTCTGTGGCTCTTGTTTAATACTGTTTGGCTGTGCACCAACACCAGCCATTTTCCACAAAGCCAGTTAGCATTGAAGGTGTTTAAACAACAATAAATGCTTTTCAAACTTGGCTTTTACTCTCTGAAATATACCAGAAAGGTTGTAAGTTAAGATTTTCTGAATATACCTATGAGGACTAGGTTAAAAAATACATAAATTTATTAAAAGAAGTATCCTAAATTTTACAATTTATTTGTAGGTATTTTCATTATGTACAATTGGTTTCCCCAAATACCAATTCCTTACAGGAGAATGGTCTTAAATTGTCTTAGCCTAAAGCCCCTTTTAGTCCTGCCCAAAAAGACCACCTGCGAGGCTGAGGAGACCCCAAAAGGGAGAGCTCTGTGGAGTGGAAGGGAGAACACAGGACCAGTGGGAGCAGTTGGCAAAGGAGGGCTGTTGTGTGCATTATGGGAGCTGAAGCTGAAGGGCCTTGCAGGGAGCCAGTGAAGAACCCAGGAGAGCTCCTGAAGGATGCCAAGTTGGGTTAAGAAAGTACTGGCCACTATCTGAATAACAGCCATGAAAGTGAAAAAACAAACAAACGAAACTATCCTATTCTCTAAGTGTCAGAAAGTGTGATTCTACCTGGAGCAGAGCAGAGGACCATGAGCATCCACAGTGGATCTATGGACCTGTGTTCTATGCATGAGGCATCATACAGATAACAGGAAAGGAAAATCAGCAGCAAAGGTGTGATACGTACAAAATACCTCCTTTCTAATTCCTTATGTTATTGCTTTTCCCCTGGCCAGAATGGGGGCTGTGTGCTAACGCACTGGTGGCTCTAGCTCCTGTCTTCCACCCCAGCACTCTCCCAATCATCCGAACCCTATTCTTGGCAGCTTTGACATCCAAGTAGGTCTGTTCACCGGTGTGTTGAGGTCTCTGAGGGTGTCACAGTGAGCCTGTCCTGGTGCAGTGACAGTGACCTCTGCAGCTCTCAGAGAGACTGGGCAGGTTTGGGGAACTTGAGCACCCCAGTGTGCTGTACAGACCTCTTTTCTCCAGGTGTGCCACAGTGGGGGAAAGTGTGGGGAACCGGGATTCCCCCACTAGCTTACTTCCTTTCTCTCCTCAACTCCAAGTCTCCTTCCACTGTTTCCATCTCAGCCACATTTTTAGCCATTGTCATCATTCGGGACTGTCCCAAGTTGACATTTCAACACCCACTTCCCCCTTGTCCTTCTAGCTCACTTATTCTAGCAGCACCACGTGAAAATACGTAGCGTTACCACATCAGTCACAGCCCCTTACTCCCCCATATCCTAAATCCCTCCTTGGCCAGTTGGATGCTTTGGTTTGGCACCACAGTGAGCTTTCCACAGATATGTGTAACTACTTCTCATTTTGCTTTTGTTCTCTGTCAAAGTCGCCTAAGAAAATCCCAACAATCAGCGATATGGATTAAATCAAACCATCTACCTTCTTAGCAAAAGCAAGAGATAATTTCAAAACGAAATCCTGTGAGTGATTTCACTTTCAGTTTCTGACCACAAAAAAGTCTCACAGTGACACTCAACATTGGCCCACAATCCTACAACACTTCACTGATGAAGTCACTTTCCTGACCCCTGCAGTGGCGATTCCACACCTTCCTCTTTTCTCAAACTTTCAACTTTGTCTCCCTCCAGTCTCAGCAGATGTCCCTGCCTCTGACTTTATGCATTCTGGACAAGCAGCCAGGTAAGGACTACCTCATTTTCTTACTCTTGCATGTACAAAACTACCAGCATCTATGCTCGCACAGTTCCCTGAAATCTGTTACAATGGAGATTTTCTTGCTTTTATCTAAGTCTAGATATTTCTACTATCCTGTACAAAAACTGATTCCTTCTCTTCTGCTCAGGCTTGTATCCTGCAATTTTTTTCTTATTCACTATATTTTCAATATGTCCCACTCTGGTGCATAATTTCAACTGAAAAGATGTATTTATATAGAGATAGATAGATGATAGATAGATATAGATATATATCTCCCACCTTAAAAATAAACAAACATTCATTGCTGCAATCACATCCCACTACTGCCACTCACAGCCAACACCCGTGGTGGACTTGTCTCTACTTGCTGGTCCTAACTCTCCACTTCTTATTCTCTCCTCAGCCAGCCCCCAGTGAATTTTTATCCTCTCTTTCAAGGTCTCCATCTATCACCACCTTATCAAACCCAACAGCGAGTCTTCTTCCTGCTCTTCATCGACTTCTCAACATTTGGCACATTTGACATCTCCTTCCTTAGTGAAATGATTCTTGTTTAGGCTCCCCTGAGACCTTCTGTCCTGGTTTTCCTTTGTTCTCAGTGGCCATTCCTTGAAGGGCTCCTCTGCTGGTGTCAGCCCCTTAGTAAAACCTCTATAGAGTTGAGTCACCCGAGATTCACACTTTGGTGCTCATCCCTCCTGGGGGACTACATGTATCCAGTGGCATTAAATGTGTGTGGGCTTCAAATACTACCTCTGGGTTAGTGACCCCTAAGTGTGAATCTCCAGCCTCGACATCCCCCATGAGCCCTGGACTAAGGCATCAAGCTGCCCCACTGTATCTACTGCAAGGCCTTGGGGACAGCTAGGTCAGGGTATGGAGGGCCGTGGGAGACAGTCATGGGAGATCAGAATGCAGCACACACACAGAGGAACAGGGCTGATTAAATCAATTTGCATTTACTAAGGGCATGCTCAATAGGATGATTTGGGAAGCAAAATGTCACCAGGGACTCATTGTGGGGTTATGGGTGGGTGGAGAATCTGAGCTGTGAGAGTCCCGCAAGAGCGAGACCAATACAAACTGATAAGGGTGCTGCATTTTAAAGGCTCACAGCTCTCAGAACATTACACAGCTTAAATCACAGCAACAACCTCAAGTCATTAGGAAAAAGGTAAATTGTGTTTGCTGTATTTAATTTAAGCAATTAACCTGGTAATGCTTTTAACCTTTTAGTTTCAAAAGTGCTGTATTTAATTTAAGCAATTAACCTGGTAATGCTTTTAACCTTTTAGTTTCAAAAGTGCATGCTTCTGCTATATTTAAAATTGTGTATAATACCTTAGTATATATTAATAAAAATCAGGATTAAAAAAAGCATTTCTATTTTTGACCAACTTTAGGAAAAAAAAACCATGCAAAATTTATTGGGAATTACATCAATATAACATCTTCTCTATCCATTAAACAAATATAGGCATTTTTTGAGAGATGTTTCTTACTAGATCCCTTTTAGGGGTTATGTCTGGGTTTTACCACCTTTCTTCTCCCAGTGTCCTCCCTTTTTAGTTTCTGTACTTTATATCGTGATATAAAATTAGTGGCAAATTAATGCAATTTTTATCTGCACAAATAAATTTTTAAAAGTAAGTATTTAGGTAACGAGGGCAGAAAAATTCATAATAAACTATTTGATTGTAAGTTTTGCTATGATCAGCTAATTCATATTTGTTTGGAAAATATTCTGTGCATGGGTGACATCAACATCTCACCTTGAACCTTGAAATGTCCTCCAACCACTTGGATGGAGTGACCTGGAAGGATGTGAAACAGTGACACTCCACATTTGAATATATACCTTGGCCACCAGGAAATCTGTGAGATATTCATATATCTGTGCATAAAAACTTACTGCCCATTCCACTGTTCCGAAACCCAACAGGTGACCTAAAGTGCTGTGAGCCTGAGAACACAGGGCACCAGCTGTGCCAGGGAGGAGGACCTTAGACTTGGTAAGTGGGCTACTGACCCACAGGGATTCCAGTCAACGACATTGCACAAAGGGACATGATGGGAGATGACCACCCAGTTATAAAATGCCTCTGCAACCTGGTTGATGAACTGCTGGAATAAGCCCAGTGAACTGAAATTCGTGGATGGCCCAGGGTTGGTGGCTCTAATACAAAAAAAATCTGTCATTATTACCTATTACTGTCAGTGAAAAACCAAACTGCTGCTCCCATTGCCCCTCAGAATGTCCCTGTACTTGTCCTGTCCTTCTCTGTACAGCGTATTAGCAGAGCAGGTATTATTCTCCCTTTCATTATAGAATCCAAGACATTTTACACTGGGAGTAAATGACATTTGTACACAAACCCAGAGATTTCAGACAATAGTATAATTTTATAAATCAGATTGTGAAGTGATGATTACATGTACACACTCATTTACTGTATTTGAGTAAAAAAAAGTCAAGATTTTTATTAGAAGTATAAATGGAGTAAAATATAACTAATGTATATATTGGTATTTTAATACCATAATTGGTATTTTTATGCTACTAACAAAAAATTATGTGTAGTGAAATAGAAAACATACTATTAATATTTTATTTCAAAAACAATTAACATTGTCTCAGTGTCTCAAATATACTGAATAATTTTATGGAATATAAACAATATAAAGAAACTGCATTCCTTACAAAAAGTTTCTATCTGCCTTCAATGAATCACCGCGGGGAGAGAAGATAAGTTCATTTGAACAGGGATATCTGAAAATATGTGTATTATTAAACAGAATATTCTTAAAGTGGCAATTCTACATTCTTTAATAATGAAATGGCAACACTTTTAACTCCTATAACTTCAACAGAAAATATGTCTTCAATAAGTATTATGTGATCATAATTTGTTTTAACACCGTAAGTGACTTGATTGGAATAGTACACTAAAAATCTAAGGAAAAAATTCAGAAACTCCTCACTCCTAACTCCTAACTCTTCGTTGGTTTACTGTGAATGTTATTACCTTGAATATATAAATTTTCCAAGAAAATATGCTTTTAAAAGAAGTCTTATTAATTTTCTAAACAAGCTTACTAATAGGGAATTGGAATATAACCATTATGTTAAACTCAAATATCTTTGACACATAATTTTCAGCTGGTGACTCATGAAGATTCATCAAAGGAAGTTAGAGGAAATATTAAGGCATGTTCGGGTTTTTACAAGCTGGAATAGACTGGATATGTGCACTAACAGTGCATACACGTGGTTACCTTACCCAGTTTTTGTTTTATCACTGTGTTTAATAAGTTCTTATCTGGAAGAATTCAATGATTATTTTCCTGTTTAAGTAAAGAAAATATTTTGTATTGAGAAAGCATTGAAGACTATTTCATACATCAGTGGAGAAAAATATGGAATAAGATCAGAAACCATGTAAAAATCTAAAATATTTACAAGAGAGACTTTTCAGGTTTCAAGAATACTCCACAGTTTCCCAGCTACTGATTCAAATATTTGAAATTGCACTAGAAAAATTTTGCCTCCTCTCAGTGTTTGGAATTTCTTATCTATTTTCCGCTTTAAGAAAGAGAAATACAAACACAAAGTGATAGGATATCACAGAGGAACAAAGTGGAAGAAATCTTGAGTGGAAAAAAAAAAGATGAAAAGATATGAAAGTGCAATTCAAAAGAATTTGGAGAATATGGCAGGCTTGTATTCATTTATATCCATAATTATCCTTGAAGGGGAGTCATTCATCGGATCACATTATAATTTTGTCAAAAGCAAATTCTACTTAATCTCAGGGCTGTTGAAAAAGACTTCTGGCCCCAAACTAAAGCACCCATACAGAGATGCTCTTTCAGTTATTGCATTTACTCTTTGGATTTTTGTTTTTGCTTTTTCTCCAGCCATCCACTGTCTTTTCTTGACACCAAGTGTGTTCTTCCATTGAGGAGCCTTTTCTGATCTAGCAAGCTATATGGCCAAACCAAAAGTACAAGAAGAAAGTAAATGAAGATTCACTCTACTCGAAGGGATTTTAGAGCCAGGAGCATCTTGTAGTGACAGAAAACAAGGACAAGAAGAAGAAGACAAATACAATGACATTGTCAAAGAGAACAGGAGCTCCCAACGACCAAAGCTGGAATAATTTGAGCAACAAAATAAAAAAGCATGGCATTATAACCCAAAATAGAAAATAAACATACATAGATGTACACTGATATAATTAAATGATTAAATAAATGAATATACGGGGGGGAAAGAGACAAATCTCCCATGTAGAAAAAATCCAAATAATTTGTGTTCATGTTGGTGCTTTGCTCTCAAGGAAGTGCTGCGGCACGACGCCCCGTTCCTTAGGTGTGGGCTGTGCGCGGTCACTTCCTTCCAAAAAGCACGGTGGAGAAAGAGAAAGGAGAGTAACTTTACATCAGAGAAACATGACAAGCTCTACCCGAGCCAATTCAACAAGATCAGCACCAGCAGTGAGGAGTCATGTTGACGTTACATACCCTTGATGAGGTGTGATGAGAAAGGCATTTATCCCTGTAGTCTTCATCCCAAGGGCCCGTGACCCCTGTCTGACCTTTAGAAAAAGATCAGCAAACCCAAACTGAGAACTATTTTACCAACTACATGACCAGTACTCCAAAACCGTCAAGGTCACCAAAAAACAAAGTCTGAGACACTGTCACAGTCAAGAGGCACCTAGGGAGACATGGTGACTAAATGTAATGTGTCCTGGATGGGATCCTGGGACAGAAAAAGACATTAGACAAAAACTAGGGAACATTCAAAAAAATCATAAAAATTGTATGAAATAACTTTAGTTAAGATTATTCTATTACTTCTCATTCATTAGTTGAAACATACTAATATAAATTGTCATTACTGATATGCAAAACTGAGTTGGGATGTACAAGAACCCTCTATACTACCTTTGCAATTTTTATCTAAGTCTAAAACTATCCCAAAATAAAAAGTGTATTATAAAGAAGCAACAGCCTCTCTCATAGTATTTAAGTGTGTTAAATCTCCCTATTATTTGTTAGGGGTGTTACATAATCTGTTGTTTTAATCATTGGTCCTCCAACTCTCACCTGCTTGAGACTCACTAAAGTCCTTTTTAAAACCTTGTGAATAGTTGAGAACATTGCAATGTGTTGGATTTCCTTATAAAACTACATATACATGCATCCCACACTGACAGATTCTATTACTAATTTATTTGCTCTTGCATGTGCTTAGACAATAGGATTTTTAAACACACCTTAGCGATTTCAATGTACAGAAAAGGTTGGGAAGCCCTTTTTCAAAATATTCTAATACATTGCAGATATTAGCAGTGTTTCCCAAACTCCTCAAAATATGAATAGCTGACCAGTTGTATTGGTCTCTCTAGAGATGCTTGTTAAACATGCAGCTTCCTGGTTTATATTTAGAAGTGATAATGATCATCTCAAAGTTTGGGGTCAAGAAATTTAAATTTATGTGACACAGCAACAAATTACCCTGAGCTGTATGCAAATTTCAAATGGCTGGTGGTATAGAGACCTGAGAAACAGGAGAAGAAGAGAAGCAGGAAAGAATGATGCAGGGAGCCTAATGGAGGGAACGATAGGTTTAAAAAAGGAGGCAGAGAAAGGAAAACTGGGAATGAAAAGTCACTGGGTTTATGAGTATCCATTGGCATATGTATTTGCAGTATTTTGTCTTACTGAATTCCCACAATAATCCTTGTGAGTTGGTATTGTGATTTCTACTTTATAAATGATGAAAGAGACTCAGTGATGATCAATAACTTGCCCAGAGTCACCCGGCTGGAGAGTTCAGTGAGTCTGAGTATAGCGCCCACCGTGTGCACACACAGAGCAGAGGTGAGAGGCAGCCACTTAGAAGCAAGCGCTGTCTGCTGCCTGGGAGGACGGAGGGGGTTGACGATGCAGCTGAAAAGTTTATGTTGTTGGAAAAATAACAAAGGTCCATCCAGCAAACCAAGGGTAACTCCTATGCTTGATAAAGTGCTTCTGTAGAGAACTGCTCTTCTAAAATCAATATGCCCACTAAATAGTTTAATATTGGAATAACTTCATGGGTTGATGTAATGCGGTTTGTCTTGACCTTTCATTGGTTTTCCCTTAAGTTGTTAAGTACAGTCGCTGCTCTGTGTTTGTGGAGAATTGGTTCCAAGATCCACACAAGAATACCAAACTCCAGAAAAGCTTTAATCCCTTACACATATTCGCATATAACCTATACATATTCTCCCATACACTTTAAATCATTTCTAGATTATTTATAATGCCAACACAAAGTAAATATCATGTAAATAGTTGCCATACCATATTGTTTAGAGAACAAGGACAAGAAAATAATCTGTACACATTCAGTACAGACGCGATCAAAAATTTTTCTAATATTTTTGACCCATGGTTGTAGAATCAGAGGGCTCAGAATACAGGACTCAGTGGATTTTCTCTCTGAAATAATATTTTTATTAATGAAGCCATAAAGAATGTGGGCATTCACTGTGTACTTTCTAGCTGTTGATGTTTCCTCTATTT
The DNA here is from genome assembly GCA_004363605.1 of Indri indri. Classification (NCBI taxonomy): domain Eukaryota; kingdom Metazoa; phylum Chordata; class Mammalia; order Primates; family Indriidae; genus Indri; species Indri indri. Next base: position 14,519 of record RJWJ010017859.1, on the reverse strand, counting down.
TGCTGGAGGTTTCTGCTAGAGTATCTATAAAGGTGTGCCTGAGTCATGGGCATTGCACACATGGGAGTGGATCACCCTGTGTGGGGTCTCTTACTGTGGTAGCTGTTCCGTGAAGATGAGTATGTAGGTAGGTGTAAGCACGTGTGGGCATGCAGATCCACAACTCAAATCCTGAAATGTGACTGGGAATAATGTTGCTGAAAAGGCCAATCTCCACAAGATGAAATGAGAACTTTTAATGATGCTATAGTATAGGTGGGCACTATATAAAATGAGAAACATCAGGAAAAATACACTGTAATGTTTGGAAATATTATTGTGGTGGTATATGGTTTACTTAGGAAGAGAATTATAATATTATGCTATCTAGTTTATCTGTATAGAAAACATGGAGAAAATTTGTGCTAAGAAGAATTGGGAGGTATCCCTGGACAAGAAAGGAACAGAGCATATGTTGAAAGGAGAAGCTATTTCATCAAAGGGTATTACTTGTGTTGCCATATTAAAATGCGATGAAGGTCTTGACTACAGATGGTTAGAAGGAAAAGAAGGGGTCTGGCTGCATAAGTGGCGTCAGAGGGAGACTCATCACAAGCCACGTGAAAGACAACAGAAGAGAAAGCAAAACACTACGGTGCAAACTCTCTGAAGTTGCTAATGGTTTATTAGAAAAAATAGTCTCTGAATGACTGAACATAAAGCAAATTGGAGAGGAGGATTGGTTAGGCAAAAGGCTAGGATAAGAGAAATTAAAATAGAACTTTATAAAGGCAGGAAATTTATATTTGTGTAAATGTTTTCAGAAGAGAATGCTGAAATGATTTCACTTTTATTTTATCATTTATTGTAATTGTTTTTTTAATTCTTATTTATTTTCATAATTTTAATTTTATTTTTAATTGATAAGTAGTTATACATATTTTTGAAGTACAATGTTATGTTTTGATATGTTTTTAATATAGAATGATCAAATCAGCTTACTTAACAAATCCATCAACGTATGCACTTGTTAGTTGCAAACCAGATATTTTCGTTTCATTCTTTTGTATGTATTAATGCGTGACCTTGATCTTGAATTGAGGCTCTGGGAGTGTACACCAAATATTGACAGCCCTCTGCCAACAACAGTGCTGTGAACTGTTCACTCATTAATGGTTTCTAGCAACAAGATAACTTCCTCCAGCTTATCTCAGTGCTTCAGGGGAGGTGGGAGTGAGGATAGCTATTCAGGTCCCCCCTTCGGAGCTCTGGTGTCACAGGGATGCAGCCTCTGGCAGGCCACTCCACGGCAACCCTGTGCCCAGGGACAGACCAGCTCTGGGGCTCTCTTCCAAACTTCAGATGGTACAGATCTCTGAGTGTGTGTATGTGAGCTTGTGAATGTGTGTGTGTGAAAGAGAGGAGAGCAAGAAAGAGAGAGAGAGAGAGAGAGAGAGAGAGAGAGAGAGAGAGAGAGAGAGAGAGAGATAGACCTAATTTTATGTGTTGAGTTGACTGGGCTAAGGAATGCTCACGTAGCTAGGAAAACATTATTTCTGAGTGAGTTGGTGAGGGTGTCTCTGGAAGAGATTTGTGTTTGAATCTGTAGACTGAGTAAGGAAGATCACCCTCACCTACAGGAGCAGGCATCATCCAATCTCTTGAGGGCCTGAATTGAGCAAAAAGATGAAGGAAGGACAAATTCTCTCTGTGTTTTTGACCTGGGACATCTATCTTTTGCTCTTGGATATTGGCATTCTTGGGTCCTAGGCCTTTGGGTTTGGGTTGGAACCACACCATAGACTCTCCTGGGCTCACAGCTCACAGATGGCAGATTGTGGGGCTCCAGCCTCCATAACCATGTGAGCCAACCCTTCAAAATTAAATTAGTATCTTCCCATCCATCTATTTATCTCTCTCCTCCCCCACTCCCCACTTTTGTTTCTCTGGAGAACCCTGACTGATGCATCAGCCAACGTCTAACTGATTTTGTCGAATTATCAGCTTCCCTTCAATTTTGTCTTCCTTCCTTCTTCAATGTATGGTTTAGGATTTTCTGAGTCCTGACATAAGAGAACATTAATTGACTCACGGTGATCATTTGTTTAATACATTAAACAATTTGCTGAAATAACAAAGGTGATAACAACACTCACTGATCTACTGGTTTGAACTCCCATCATCATCCATGATGTGCCAAGGCTTGCCCATCTCCCTAGATGCTATGCAAAAATATTGAAGAAAATAACATGTAAAAATCACATAAGAAACGCCATAAGGTATTTATTATTCAACTTTTTCAGGTTGGATGTGTATTGTATACTTTGAAATGCTGATTTGAACAAAAAGGCCTCCAGGCAAACAAAATTTAAATAATTTTGTAAAAATTAGGACACTTTATTGTAAGTATTCATATTTAACATGCTCCATGGGATTTTGAACTTAAAATTCATGATGGCAAACCACAAATCATCTCAGAGGTCAACCTTTTCTGGATGACATGTACCATGTATATGATTGCCCGCTTCATGTTTGGTGTTAGGTGACACTTTGTTCCAGCAGGTGGTGGCATCAAAGCAGGAAGGAAACTCCTTGTTCTAAAAAGATATCAGGCAGTGGAGACTCTTGGAGTCATCAGAGGCTACAGAAAATGTCCCAGAGTTTCTGTGGATCTGAAGGCTCATATTTCACATGTTGTTGTCATAGATTTTTAAGAAAGTATGTAATTTTAATTTTTTACCCAACTGGGGAGCAGAGACTTGTGATTCTAAGGTCTTTAAAGAGTGGGATTTATGTCAAAGAACTATATGTTTTAGTTGATTGTGGTAGAAGTCCTCAATGTTGTAAAGTGTGGGAAAACAAACACTTCGAAAAATATTTTCCTTCTATGTGACCCAAGACAGGTTCAAGTTTTCCACATTTTTTATTTCAACCTGGAACTGAGGGATGGATTCTGGGAAGTCTTGTTGTCTATTATAGATTGAGTATTTGTTATCCCTCCCCCACAATTCGTATGTCGAATCCCTAACCCCCAATGTGATGGTATTCAGAGGAGGGGTCTTTGGGAGGTGATTAAGTTTAGATGAGGTCATGAGGATGGGGCCCTCATGATAGGATTAGCAACTGTATAAGAAGAGAAAGAGCCACCAGAGCTTCCTCTCTATGCTATATGAGGACACAGCAGAAGAGGTGGCCATCTGCAAGCCAGGAAGTGGTCCACACCAGAACTGTATCTGCAGGCACCTTGATCTTGGACTTCCCAGTGTCCAGAAATGTAAGAAATGAATACCTGCTGTTTAAGAAACCCAGGCTATGTTATTTTGTTACAGCAGCCTGAGCTATGACACTGTCACATAAGTAATACATGCAAACCTGAACTCACAAGGTTGCAGCCAAACCAGCTCCCAGATCAACCTCCTGTCGACCATCCATTTCCTACCTCAACACCTCTCAGGTACCTGCTCACGTCCTTCCTTACCTTCCTTTGTCTCTGTTTCTTCCTGCTCTCCTTTAATTCATTCCTGAAGTCTGCCTTTCTTACTCTCTCTGCTTCCTCTATTTCCTTACTTTACTCTTCTAAAACAATTATAACATTATACCCTTTGTTATATCCTAGCAGATGGAAGAAGTATTTTAGAATTTTACTCCTTTTGGGCGTGGGGCCCCCAAACATACCTTGGTAGGTAAGAAATGCATTGTCCCTATTGTCCATATTGGGATCCGATCAACAGGGAAATATTGTCCCTGGAGTCAGACAGACCTATTTCCTAAATTCATAACCTGGGACAAGGTTCTTAACTCCTATAGTCTCAACTTCACCATCTGTGCAAAGAATGAAAACAGTTCTTTTGCAGCACAGCTGAGATAAAAGAGGCCATGCATCTAATGCATAATACGTGGCATTAAAAGGTTAAATTAATGCAAAATGGTATCAGTACCAATGTGTTATAAAAACATTCAATAATAAAAACTGAAATAAATATACATTCTTCAGCTTATATAAAACTTAATTAGAAAAGAAGCTTATTCTTTGGTCTGATTTAGATTAAGAAAACTATTTTAAGGTGAAATCTGATTTCAACAAAAGTTTTTTTGTGTTTTTCATTTGTTTGTTTCTTAATTGAAGTTAATTTATTACCATTAAGTTATGTAGTCTCACACTTCTACAAAGCCGAGATACCTGATTAGCGGGTGTATTGTTTGAAATAGTCCGAGTTTAACATCAACTCTCAACCCCACAAATATGCAGAATATTCTCTTTAAGTCTAGGCTTTCTACTCTCTGTAATAAATGCAAATAAGCGTCCTTTATAGGGTGGTTTTAAAGTCTCAGTGGGAGAACTGAGGGTCTGCATGTTTTTGTGTCAATTAGAATGTAGGAGACAGAAACCACTCAGCAGTTTGAACAAGAAAGGCTATGTATTTGTGTGTGTGTCTGTGTGTGTGGGTGTAAGAGGAGATGAAGGGGAAGTGTAAAGAAAACCTGGGTGGGAGCACACCTGGGTTAAAGGGAGCCCCCCTCTCTGGCTCCTTTGTTTGGGACCCTGTTCGGGAGGGTTTGGCTGCCTTGAAAGAGGCTACAGAGCCCCGTGAGCAGGATTTCGTGGGCCAGGACTGGCCACAGCCTTGCCAGAGGGTGAGTGTGGCTGCACATGCACAGGCTCTGCTTGGCAGCTGTGGAGCAGCCAGAGAGGGACGGCCCTTCCTTTGTGTGGTGTCCCTGCAGTGCCCTCTCCTGTCATAGTTCAACATCCCTCCCCCAGCTGGAGGAGGCCAGGCCCAGTCACAGACTAAGACTATGAGGGTGTATTTGGAGAGGAGAGGAGATGATAAATTGACAAGTGGCACAGCTGATTTCCCAGAGTGGTCTGCTGTCTGTTTTCTTAACTCATACACTTTCAGTTTGCATTTTCTGTCTTCCAAGGTGCTTAAATCAGACAAGTGGTGCACTTCAGCACTAAAAGACAAAAGGTTAGTTCACCAAAATCCACTTGCAACAGCATAGCAGGTGTATTGCCCTCCCAGGAAGGAAGTTGCTATGCAGCATGGGCCTGTGCATGAGCAGAACTTGGTCACAACGATTCACTTGCTCCACAGCACTTGAGTGCTTAGTAAGTGTCAGACTGTCAGGAAAAAAAATTGAGCATCTGAGCATCTTATTTCTTATAAAAGGAATCATACATTAAAGTGCAGACTTTTTAAGAACAAGGAACAATCATGGAAAATCAATACATTTACACATAAGAACTTGGTTATAATCACAATGAATGCATTTTCGCACTGGGGAGCTATTATTGTAAGGTTAATATCTCTTTTTTGCTTTCTCTCAGAAAGAATTTATAATATGAATCATGTCTTAAATTACTCTTATAAATTCAAAATTGCAACACTCTACTTTCATAAAATGAGGTGATCATGAAACTAGTTGTGCCAAATATACTGAATGTCAGCATTCTGTTCTTTTAAGATTATCACTGGACTCCGGCCATTCTTCACTGATAATGCCAAGCTGCCATCTTTGTGTGGTTATTCTATCTTGCCCAGGCAGGACAGGATGAGAGATGGCTTTACCTTCACTTGGCGGGATCCACGCCACTGTTGTTAAGATAAACTCACCATGTTAGCCAGCGATTCTTTATCCAAACTAGAAGCTAAGTTGCAATTCTCTGAAAATGTTCTGAAACGTATTAAGAGTTGCCGTAATCTATGTAATGATTTGGACATTTATACTCCTCCAAAGAAAGGCTGCCTCCTAATTGGCATCTAATGAGTTGGGTTTTTTTGCAGGGGTGGAAGGGGACTTTGTGGAATAAATAAACGGCCAAAGCCTGAATGAGGGTGGATGCGGGAAAGGGTTCTGGGGTATGGGGGGCGGGGGGGGCGGGCCTCGTTAGTCTTGCAGCTAAAGCAGCTACTCATGCAGCCCTTCAGTGGTTTCATTTGTTCTACCGGTTATTTGGGGAAATAAAAAAAAAATCTTTTATTTCAATAATCACCCTTTCTTTTAAATGATGAACTCTTAATGATAAATATAAATCATGTAAAATGTTTTTTGTTTAAAATAGGAAAAACATGTTATTTCATTCTCTTTCCCATAATGATCCCAAAGAACTATTTATTATGCATTTAGCTTGAATCAAATGCCAGCAGACTCATATATATACAGGATAAAATGCCAGCAGGACTCATATATATCCAGCACTTAATGACGCTTGAAAAATTCTGAATGATCACAGACCTCCCGATTACTTTATTCACGTGGCAGGAGCTCCGCAAACGCAGAGTGGAGTAATTGGCAGCATCTGTGGACTCAGACATGGACTGAAAATCACATTCCAAAGGGTGATATTTTCTTTCTGCTGGAGGATTCCTTAACGCTGCAATTCCCGAGTTGCAAGGAAGCTCCGGGGAGATTTCAATGTTCTAGAGAGAATTATTTACATTTCCAATATAGTGTGGGTTAACAGGTCCTCAAAGAAAAATAGCAAGTGATGGCCTGGGCCCCAGGGGGCCTCATGGGATGCTGGGGCAGGGCCAGGTGTTTGAAGGACGCAAGGCAAATGCCACCCTGTCAGCAATGATGGGCTCTTTTGGAAGATGAGTTGTGGGAGAGAAAATCATAAATAGGTTTTCAGTGTCAGTCAGGAAATAAGTTATTGCTTTGTCTAAAGCAAAGCAGCCGGAACAGAAGAGCAGAATATTGTACAAATAGTGTATGTCTGAATGGCCTCAGGAACCCTGGCTCACGGCTGAGACTAACCACCACACCCACGGGTGACTGGGTCACAATAGGTCTCCCTCCTTTGAACTCAGAATATGGAGCCTAGAGGTCTAAGTGGATAATTTATGCACCAACTCCATGTGTGACACTCCTGAGGATGGACAGACTTCTGGAGACAGCTGGGCGGGCCCAGGGTCACAGTCAGGCCTGGTGGAGACCCTCCTTCAATCTATTCCATCTATTCCTACCCTTGCTGCCTGAAGCTCGGCAACCTCTCATTTTCACTCCATAAAGCATCACTGATCAGACTCCTTGTCAATCGCTGCAAAAAGCAAAAATTGGGGAATGGCATGGAGATATTTGAAAAGAAAACAATTTCAGAGAGCTCCTATTTTGCATATAATGTGGATCATTTGCTGTCATAGAATGACACCTCTGAAAGCTTTAATCGTCCACCAATGCTGTGTTTTAGTAAGAAAAGGATCTCTGTGTCAGGAGTGTGAGGGTTCCTCCTTATTAGTTCTTTGGTTCTTATTTTTGAGTAGCATTTCTTTTTTTTTTTTTTTTTTTAAAGGCAGCACAAAAAAACTTGTATTTGGACTTTGCAAATGTGAATGTATCATAACTGGAGTATAGCACAGAATCCCGCCTCAGACAGTGGTTCGAAATTTTACTCATGTATCATGGTTTAGAGTGGCAAATTCTCCACTAAAGTCTACACAAACTCATTTTACATGTAGCAGGGGTTACTTCACATTCTATCAAACTTCAAAAACATGTATGAATTCCTTTTTAGACCTGCGCATGCTGCAGCTTATATGTTTCTGTGGGCGCAAAGCATCTTTTCAGGTACAAGAACTCTGAAAGTTTTCTTGATCATGTTGTGTTTTTATCTCATTTATCTTATTTTTGCAGTTAAGTAAAATCTTTCCTTTTAAATTAATAATCTGTGTTGGTAGTAAGTGCTTATAATTTCACATTGTCTCAGCATCCATTTTTAGACACAAGTTTAACTTTTTTGTACCAGAAGCTGGGCTCAGTCATCCTTGACAGTTTCCAATACTGTACTCCACCTGGCTCCCACTGGTGGCCAGAGATAAACCTTGGAGGCATCTCTCCCACTTAGCAGGCTGGGGCTCCCCACTTTCCTGCCGCTTCCTTTAAACAGGCCATTCAGATATTTGCCCGTAAACTTAAAGTAACCACCTCTCAGTCACAGTGTGACCTCCTGGAACTAGTAGTGTCTGTTTGCTTTAAACCACCCAATTAAAGCTTTCCTTGGGAAATCAGTTTGGAGACTGTCCAGGATCCAATGAAAGCATGAGCCACGGGCCTCGTTTCTCTCTCTGCCTGTGCTCCTGGACCTGCATGTGTTGTGTGGCCTCCTGGCCTGCTGTGTATCCTCCAGGGACTGTGAGTACTGAAAACTCTTAAATGCTCACATTGTGGTTGTGTCATTGAAATTGTGCCCTTGCCCACAATTCTACCCCTGATGGTGGCAGTAAGGCCAGCCCAAAGGGACCCACGCAGGTGTATCCCCTGCTGGTGTTCTTTTGTTCAGGCCTCTCAGCTACCAGTTACCAGCTAAGTTGACAGAATTTCATTTAAATCAGTGTTGAATGATCTTTCCATATAATAAGCCTTTAGATTATTCAGATGGTCTTTTGCAAAGTGAGATGCATGTTATAAAAAATGATTTTGCTTTAATTTTAAAGAAAACGTTTTATTACTCAAGATTGGGAAATTACGCTTGACATACATCCATGTCACACCCCTTGTTCCCAGAACTTTGGGATACAACTCAATAATACTAAGCAACTTGCCTATTTCTAGGAGTTCCACGTAACTGTCTTTGGTTTACCTATTCTATGGAATTTCTCTTGTTAATACTAAAATTTAAAGATAAAAGTTATGTGGAGTCGACAAAATACCAATCTTTATGCTGTTAATGCAAAAATTCAGATTTTCACTATCAGTAATCATTGGTGTATACAGAAGGAAGAGAATATAACTAAAGTAGAATAAATCTGCTTGGAGGCTAAGTAAAAAAGATTTTACATAGATAGACAGACAGACAGACAGACATATAGACCAGTTGGAAATCCATTTCAACATTGGAATCAAACCAAACGTTGGGAGGCAATTCTCCACGTGTTTCTTGAGTTTCTGTACGTCTTATGAACAGAGATAATAATTGATTTATTCTAGATTGTCTCTTCCAGAATATTTGTACAGCAAACAGCTTTGGAACACGGTGACAGAAGGCAGATAACTTACTGCCTAGTAAAATAAAGACAACATTTCCCTCCAGCAAAGAGCAGGCATGCTTACTGCCTATTATAAAAGATTCAGGTTCCCTAACCTCAGAATTTCTCTTCTTTAATCAGCCTACTGGGCGTGCAGGTATCACTTAGTCTCCTCACATCTCCCTGTAGAAAGTGAAAGATATATGCTTAAGATCATTTAATATGAAAAAAAAAATCAAAGGATCCAGAAACAGAACAAGGAAATACAGTTGTGGAATTCAGTTCATGAATGTAAAATGCTGACATATTCTGTAATTCCAAAGAAAGGTCTGGAAACAACTTTAGAGAGTTTTAGGAAGGCAAATTTCAGGTCAAGTTTTCAGGCATTTGAGTTGACTGACACTAAACTGGCTACTTCTTAAAGGAAATGCATTTCTAGTTCTTCAAACAGAGGCTGCATGATGATGTGAAGTGTTGGGATCTGTGCCTCAGGTGGCATCGGCTAAATGATCTCCAGGTAGCCTCCTTATACTCCTTCATTCTTTGGCTGGAGGACCAGGCTCTAGGGAAGCTGGGGGACCAGCGGCTCCGCATTCAGACCAATTTGCGCTGCACATTCCATATTAAAACACTGCGATCACTGAAAGTAGTTCAAGGATTTATAGTCCCAAGGATGCCAACAATGTCCCTGTTTTTCTATCGTACCACCTTTAGAAAAATCATCACCAATCATATGTGTTTCCTTCCCTTCTGGATAAATAATAGAAGACTTATTCAGATTGGGAGGAAGGTAGTTCAACAATAAAATGTGTCATATGACACTTATCTTGGATTCACCTTTAAGAATTATGCCAGTCCAATTTTGGTGGTGGTGACACAACTCCATGAAATTTTTAAAACTCGGAAATATACTTCTGAAAAGTTAATTTTTCTTTCTGTTAATAAAAAAGAATTAAACCTGATAGCTAACTAAAATTTATTTTAGTTCTAATAATCATGATTTAAAGGGATATTTTCACTTTTCAGAAGTTATTTTCAACATTTTAACAGAGTCCCACTAAAAGCTTGCTTTAGTGATGTCCTAATTATATAGGATATTTTCTTCATTTTGAGAGACGATGACACCATATTCACCTTGGACTGAAAAGAATTTCAATTTCCAAGTAGTTATGAAACTGGCTTTACAAGGAGTGGGGCCACTTATTGAATTGAAATATCTTCCCTGGGTGTTTATAGAACTTCATTGTATTTATTTGATCCTGGAACAATACCTGGTGTTCTTTGCTTCCAAGAATCACTGTTAAAATTAATTACAAAGATATTGACATTAACAAGTCTTAGTATTTTTTGCAAAATGTCTCACAAGTGTTATTACACTTAAACCTTCCAACAATTTTGAGAGTTCAATACTGTATATTAAATTTGCCTTTCTACAGAGAAATGAAATTAATCTATTTTGTGCGTGGTCATTTAACTAGTTAATAGACTGAGGTTTGATCCTGGGTCTGTGTCTCGCAAGCTCACTTTCTCAACAATGTGCTGTTTGTCACACCAGCCTCGGCTTCTCTGAGCTCTGTTGGAATTGATTCTGAAGCTCACTGCTACACCGGATAGACTCCATAACCTCCTTGGAAAGCAATAAGAGCTCATCCCTCTGTTAAGCACAGTATCCTACAAACGGGGTGTGGAAATGCCACTTTCTATTACTTAAATTAAATCAAATTTTAAATCCAGCATTGTAGCTGTCCATTTAAAATGAAGAAAACAAAGCACTATTTGGGACTCCGAGTGTTCTCACCTCACACCTGCTGCATGAGGTCTGAGCTTGCTGTGATTCTCCCAGGGCTGGGAGTCTGGAGGGTTTTGAAGAGGAGGAAGGCAAGGAATAGAAGAGTTTTCATCCTCCCAAGTTCAGAACACCCTGGTGCTGTCCCGCAGACAGCGGCTGCACCTCATCTCTCCTGGGGCAATATGTGGATTGGGAGCAGCAGGAGGGGACACAGTAGCACGCCGCAGAGTTCAGCCAGAGTTTTGCTTCTGCACATTAGATCAAATGGGAAGTCACTCTCCTGCCGTACATGTCATCTTAAGCTGTTTTGGACAGATTTGAGTAAAGTGTTACTGGAAGAGGTTGCAGTGAGTAGGTTATAAATGTCATGTTTTTTTTCTGTCTGTAAGCAAAGTTCTGCTAGCGATTCAATGGGGCTTTTACTTTGCCTGGGGTCCCTGCAGATGACGACCCTATACAGCGATGGGAAATGGAATTGTTATCCTTGAGGATTCAGTCCATGTTGCTATTAAACCACTTTCATGCTATTGCTTTCGGGAGGTAACAAGAGTTAGTTTCCTGCACTGTCTACAGATCCCTTTCCCACAATAATATTCTATTTTTCCTGTGAAATAATTTTCTTTGTTGCTAATGCTTGGGAAATATTAAATATAAGTAAAGCTTCCCTATTATTCATCGGTACCATTTTTTTTTATAATAATCTGGTTTGTGAAGCAACAGAAAGGAAATTTGTTCACCTAAGAACAAAAGAATAATAAAATCACTCCAATCCATCCAGTTTGTTAGTGTGAAGGTTTAGGTAGAAGGAAAGGAAGGCCTGTAATAGGCTTTAAGATATATTCCTTCTTTCACAATGTTATGTTCTTATGTCTTCTCGGCCTTGCTCAGAAACCATCTGGAGAACAGACACTGCTCCAAAAACTGTGTTGCATTTGCTTGCATGAGGGAGGTTCTCTTTTTGTCTAATGTGGAAATGCTCTATGCTGCAGTAGTTTCCTATAGAACATTTTTTTAAAATGTGCAAAATTAGAAACAAAAAAAATCAGAAGGCTGTGATGTGTGAATTCCTCTCTCTAATTTATCATTGGTTTTCACTTTGATCATTCTCTGACAAAGAACATCTGTTCAGGAGCTGGTGGTCCCCACATCACCACCCATAGAGTGTCCCCAGCGGGAGAGCGGCAGGCCTGCCTCTGCACCAGCCCAAAAGAAGCCCTGAGCAGTTTCTGTTTTATCCAGGGCTGCCCAAGCTATCATTAGCTTGAAAATTTAGAAATGGAGAGAAAAAAGACAAAAAGATAATGCCACAAACCTTCCCGGCTTGCTGAGTCTCCTAAGACTCATAGTTTCACAACTTCTGTTGAGAGCGTTAATGGGGAGTTAATTAGTCATTGTTATGATTGATACTGAAGTCCATGATTTTTCTTTCTTATGGGACTGATGTGTTAGCTAGGCTAATTTGCAGAAGTTGAATAAACAGAGGTTTACACCAGCATGAAAAATTACAGGTGCTGAAAACCTTTTAAAGATATCCAAATAATCTGTCTGCAAACTGCCACTCCTGATCACTGGAAGTTGTCAAAAGACAACAACCAAAAAAAAGAATACCTTAAGAGCTTTAGCTAAAATTCTACTTTATCCTTATTCAAAAAAGGGGGAGGGGCAACCATCACATCCTGATAGGAATGAAGACTCTTAGAAACAAGCCTGGATTCAGATGGAATGAAGGACAAACTGTGACTAGTAGCACAGGGCTGCCCAGGGCCATCAGGACAGCCCTGTCCACCGAGGGACACCTGCTGCACCCTCCTATGCTGGGGCTTCTCCCAAAGGAACAGGCCAGGCACATGCCAAATCCTCCCAGAGTGGCCGTGATAGAAGGCAACACCCTTATCTCTTCAACTGCAGAGCATCACTCACTACAAAGGTGCTAATAACCCAGTACAGCAGCAGTCCCCAGCCTTTCTGGCACCAGGAACTGGTTTCATAGAAGACAAATTTTCCATGGATCGAGGGGTGGGGGGGTGGGATGTTATGGGGTGGGGGGAGGTGGTGTGGAGCTCAGGCGGTGATGCGTAGCCCTTTTCCTAACAGGTTGCAGACGGGTACTGGGCCTTAGCCCAGGGATTGAGGACTGGAGCAGTAGAGAGTCCCTCATACAGAATGTAACAGGTGCATCGAAGTGTTCTTCGCAGTTGCACCTGTGCAATGACTATTAAAAAGGCAATTGCGTAACAGCCAGGTGTGGCCTCCTTGCTCACATGACATAAGATAAGCCTCCACCAGGGGCTCTCCCAAGGACTCCAGAAGGTCAGGATACAATGTCAGAAATGACTGGCATGATGTTTGCACCCACCTCAAAGCTACCAATAAAAGTCCAGGACCTGCCTTCCAAAAAAGGACGCTGGCCCTTTGTGCTGCAGTTATGAGGACTGCACGAAGAGGTAAGAAGCCCCAGGCAATTGATGACCTGGAGTAACTAGGGCATGGGTTCATCTCGTATGGAGAGGAAACTAGAATTAAATTCGTTCCCAACATGTTCCAGACGTGAAAAACACTCTGATTTCTCATTTAACCCTCACTGCAGTCCTGACAAGTCGTCTTTATCATCTGCCCGTGGCCACGGAGGAAACAGATTCTACGAGACTGTGCAACTTCCCTCCTTGGCTGGAGTGGGGAACCTGCAGCCTTCTGATTTCAAGATTGTTCTTTTTTAAGCACCAAAAGAGGCAAGAAAAGCTTCATCTTTCTTTGCTGCACCGCTTTTAATAAAAGTATTCATTCTGTAAAATTCAGATTCAGTCAAAAGTCCGCATTTAAGGACCTAGAAGTCCGTGTGTTCCCCACCCCGACTCCACCACCTTGTATCTCCCTCTAGGAAATCTTGGCAAAGGTCCTGTCACCCTGGAGTCTTGCCCAGTGACGGAGAAGAGGCCTTGCTCCACCTCTAGAACCTCAATCATTTCACTCATGTTCAATACACAAGGTAGTCAACTAACCATGAAGAAAAGGGAGTGACAGCAATGTCTATGGGCGGACAAATGCCACCATATTAAAGTACTTCGCTAACCTGTCCCTGGTTGAAGACTCCCAGGAAGCCACATTTGCAAGTTGGCGCCAGGCCTCTACTTTGGCTGCTGTGGACTACTTGTCTTCTCAGGTATCTTTTCCTGGATTACCACTCAAGAAAAAGAGACAAGGTACTGCACCATCTCTATGTGTAAGAGGCATTCCAGATTGTTGTGATTAAATCCCTTATGGTTATTTAAGACCTAGTATCTAAATATTAAAATGGTATGTAAAGGGCTATTCAAGAGAAAGTGACTATAGGAAATATTTGAGTCCAGCTCTGTGATAGAGCATCAGAGAAGTGCAAGGCCGAGAGTTACATTCACTTCAGCAACCCAAACATGCAGTGGCACCAGGAATGCTCCAGCTGGGCCGCCACGGGGAGACCCGTGTGGGAGTGGGACATTTCAGCTGCAATATGATGGATGAGAGAAGACAGCCCTGCGGCACTTGGGGGAAGGGCACTTCTTAGAAGGAACTGCAAATGCCAGAGCCGTTAGGCAGGAGGGAGCTTCTCAGGAGTTAAGACAGAGAGGACACCGGCAGCTGGCGGGCAATGACAAGGAGGGGGATGGCGTCAAACTGTCAGAAAGGCAGACAGAGGCAGGACTGTGTGGGCACTTTCAGGCCATGCACAGGAGTTTGGCTTCTGTACAACCTGTAATGTGAAATTGCAGTAGAAATTCTCAGTTTCGATTTACATTTTAGCAAGGTAA
>RJWJ010017858.1:0-32315 GCA_004363605.1 Indri indri | reverse complement strand
AGAACCGCAAGGTCAAGCAGTACAAGGGCTGAACTGAGTAAGGAACCTGCAGGGTCTCCTGGTTCTCATCCACTGGACCCCATGTTGCATGTTGGGGTGGGGAAGATTAGAAGAGTTCGCAGCTGAAAACAAATTTGTGCGAATCAAAGTAAATTCTTTTTCTGGATGGGCAAAGGTAGGGAGACGATTGGTCTCATTTCTTGAGACAGCCTGTTATGGACCGAAAGTTTATGTCCTCCCCAAATTCACATGTTGAAGCCCTAACCCCCAGTGTGATGGTATTTGGAGGTGGGGGCTTTGGGCTTTGGGAGGGAATTAGGTTTAGATGAGGTAAAAAGGGTGGGGCCCTAACTGGATAGGATTGGTGACCCTATAAGAAGAGGAAGAGAAACCAGAACCTGTGTGTGTGTGTGTGTGTGTGTGTGTGTGTGTGTGTGTGTGTGCTCTCTCTCCTCTCTGCAGTGTGAAGACGAAGCCAGAATGCAGCCCTCTACCAGCCAAAGAGGCCTCACCAGGAGCCAAATCTGCTGACACCTTGATCTTGGACTTACAGCCTCTAGAACTGCAAGAAATAAGTATCTATTGTCTAATCCACCCATTCTACAGTATTTGGTTGTAGCCGCCCAAGCTAATACAGTCCTCAGAAAACATAGTAAGGACAAGGAGTTTGCCTGGGAACTCTCCCACTGTTTAAATATCTCCAGGAGCAGCACACAGCTACCTCTGAATTCAGGCAGGTGACATCCACATGTGAACCCTGCTGGCTAGTGGGGGGCAATGGCATGCAACCACACAAGGTCTGTCTAAAGAAGCAGCTGCTGCCAACTCTAGCAGATACGATCAGAGACCAGGGGCCAGAGAGGTCTGATCTTCAGATTTTTCAGGATGCAACTACGGATATTTATGTGAAAAGTCAGTCCCAAGTAAAGTGAAATAAAGGAAAAATAAAAGAGACCGGAGGGCAAGTCTGCAAAAATTGATGCCTAAGGTCGGTGCTTTGCCAGCAGGTGAGCACTCAAACTTTGACAAGGCACGTGTGATCTTTCTAGGATTGTACATTGTTCCTGGGGATGCTGAAATAATCCATTCTCTGTCCTCGAGGAGCATTCCTGTAACATGAAAGACACATACAGAAGGTACTAATCACTAGGCTTCAGAGTGGACCTAGATCCGGCCACAGCAACACGATGGCCCAGAGGGCAGAGACGGAGCTGGTAGAGGAGCAGGAGGGCCTGGCAGGGTCGCATGGAAAAGGTAATGTTCAGGCATAATCTTTGAGGAGACTTGGGGTTTGTTCAGCAGAAGGTCCCTCGGGGGCATTCATTCTAGGTACAGTTTGCAGGAAGAGACAGGGTTGGGCAGGGTGGAAGGAAGTCCTTGGCCCATGCTGGGGTTTGCTATGAGAGGCACGGACTGTGCGGGGTGTTGGTGGAGATGAGGCTGCAGGATCCTGCAGGCACCACGACTCGAGAGGCTTCAGTGCCCTACCTCGGAATTTAGAAGCAGAGTAGATGAAAAATAGCCCTGGCAATAGAACAAAGCAGAAAGTCCTGAGCTTGAATCCCATCAAGGCCCCTTTACCACGTACGGGTTCCGTCTTGGGCAACATTAATGGAAAATCTTGGAAACTTCTGCTCAGGTTTGGCCCAGGAACTTGTTTTTATCTTTCTTTTTGGAAAAGCATGTTCTTGGTTTATCAGGATGATTTAAAAACAAATATTTAAGAGAGCACTTAGTATTGCCAGGCACCATGAAACACACAGGGTCAGAGCAATGGCTAACGCACACCCTTGCCTGCACGGAGCTCGGCGGGGGGGGCGGGGGGGACTGGCATGGAAACAATGGAAGCACAGTACCATGGCGGGTTTTGATTTCATATTGGCCATATTTTTTTTCCCTTTTCTGAATAAAACTGTTTCTGATCATGTGACAGCACTGAAAAAATTGATTAGCACACAATTCTTTCCTTTGCCCCATAACTAAACACCACTGCAATTTTCATTTGTCCATTACTTGAAAAAATGTAATATGTACTATTCAAGTTGAATATTCCTTTATTCTGATGCTTTGGGTTCTACAAAATGAATTAGTACCTCATTTGCTTCTGATTCAAGCTTTAAACTTATCTATAATGAACATACTTTAAACGGTGGTGTCTGTTTTGTTATCTCACTAATCTTGAAATATTTAAATGCTGTGTAATCTATCCAGAGGAGCAACACCCTTCCACTCTACACAACTCACTCCGTGATCTCTTTTTATGTCTTATAATTTCACTATCTTTGGATTAAAATCAATGGTATATGTCAAGTTAAACCATCTGGGGCCTAGGTCATTCATTCTTTCTGAATGTTGATGCAAAATGATTTATATTTTGTACTTTAAAAGTGTTACTTATTATTACTTAAATAAAGTATCTGAAACAAGCCTGCATTGGGGGGAGAAATTCAGGAATCCCCCAGATGAATCAAAGGAGCTCAGAGTGGGGAGGCTGGCAGTGAGAGCTGGCTCTGCCTCCAGGTCCACCCCATGCTCCCTCCGGGTGAATAAGAGCAGCCAGGTGACTTCCGTGCACCTCATTTTCCCATCTGAAGTGTGGGCATGGCAACGGTACCAATCTCGAAGGATTGTCATGAGGATTAAAGGAGATATGACAATATGAAGTGCTCAGGAGTGGGCCTGGCACGTGGAAAACCCTCACCAAATGTCAGTTATTGTCACTGTCAGGTTTCCATCTTCCACCGTTGTAGCTGATAAAGGTTCTATTCAGGTGATCAATATCGCTAGCACAGATAATTTCAAGCACATAAAATGCATCTCGACAGAGTCTCCTTTGCTTGAAAGGGCCCGTGCACCAGGCCGAACAGGTGCTGAGCTGGGAGACAAGAGCTGGCATCCAGTCCTCAGCTCGGCCCTGACTTCCATGTGACCTTGAGCAAGTCACAGACATACTCTAAGCCTCGTTTACAAGAGGAAATGATTGGATCATAAATTCTAAGATCTTTTAATATCTATGTAAAACATGATGGTTACAGAGAATTAAGAAACATACTAACTCTTGTTTGTCGTGGCAAGATACTGTTATGCAAAATTCCAAATCAAACAGTTACTGTTAGAAGTTATCCACAAAGTTTTGTCAAGTGTGTCGGAATCAGTCTAATCTTTCAGAGGTTAAAAATAGTGACATATGAGAGTTTTTCCAGCATTTTCTTCTAGAATTCTTATAGTTTCATGCCTTAGGTCTAAGTCTGTTATCCACTGTAACCTAAACGTTTGTACCCCCATAATATGCTGAAATAAAAAAAAAAAGAGAGATAGTGACATATGTCCAATTTCCAAGCTGCTGAGATCTTCTTCATAAGGGAGGTAGGAGGGAAATAATACAATCTTTAGTGGGAAAATGACTGTTTCCTTGGGTAGGGCCTCTCAAACTGCAGTTGCTATGATTGTATTCAGATCATATTTGGCACTCATTGAATGATTATTAATTGAACACAGGATCTGATTAAGAGGCGGATCAGTTAGACTAGAGAACAATTTATAAAGAGAAAAAAAGCATTAAATTATTATGGACTGAATGTTTGTGTTGCCCCCAAATTCATATGATGATATGAAAGGTGGGGCCTTTGGGAGGTAATTAGGTCATGAGTATGATGACCTCTTAAATGGGATTAATGCCCTTCTAAGAAGAGGGCAGAGAGCTGGCTCACTTTCTTTCTGCCGTGTGAGGATACAATGAGAAGTCCACAGTCTGCAAGAGGGGAAAGGGCCCTCACCAGGACCCAGCCATGCTGACACCCCTTCCAGCCTTCCAGCCTCCAGAACCGTGAGGGACAAATTTCTGTTGTTTATAAACCACCTAGTCCATGGTACTTTGTTATAGCAGCCCAAGTTGACAAAGATAAGCGTTATATAAAACGGTTTCTCAGTGACAACAAAACATACCAGGAGAAGAAGCCTTTCAGCTTGGGATGTGTGGCGGGATAAGATTTTCCTTATTTCCACTCCAAAGGGGTGGTTTAAGGACAGTCTAGGCTGGATGGAGGTGGTTTACTCTAGGGTTTTTCCTGCTTAAGTGACGTGTATAAGCTTGAGAGTAAGGGAAATTACTTAGGACAGCAGAGGAGGGCTGAGAGCTGCCACGGGGGTCCAGGTTCCTGGTTTTTGCCACGTATCACACTCAACCTCTCTCTAAGGGAACAGAGAAGCAACCTTCGAAGAACATTAGGATGGGAGAGAAGCAACTTCTCAGCTTGCCCAGATTACACACAATTCAGAGTGGAGGCATAAGCAGACATGCAGTGCATCAGGCACTTGGGAACTGGAGACAACGTCGCCATCCATCCTGCCCCTTCCCTTAAACAACTCATGACCACGCAGGGTGTAAGGTGTGGAGAGGCAACAACGCAGAGGGAAGGCAGACCATCAGTTGTGATTACATTAGGGTTAGGGCTGTGAGAGGACTAAGGACGAGCTGCTTGTGAGCAGGGCAGAGAGATTCATGGATAATGCAACAATAGATACACACACATCACACATAAAAACTATTTTGGTCTTATTAATGTGTTACAAGGTAAGAAGAACTCTAAGAAAGCTGCATTTAGAAATGGTTTGTTTTATATTTCGAAATCAAAGACACGTGAGTAATCTCTTAATAACTCTATTTCTTCCTCTAACTCTTAGAAAACAAAGGTGTTGGGGGAGGGAATGAAGGGCACGTAGGAGGCTGTGTGAGACAGTCTTTTTTGTTCCTGTTTTCTTTCTTAAAGCCTACAGCACCAGGTACTCCCAGGCAGTCTCCTATCCAAGTGCTAACCGTCCCTAACCCTGCTTAGTTGCTAAGACCAGGTGTGTTCAGGGGGGTATGGGCGCAGACAAGATAGGCTTTTCTCTGTTGCTGCTTCTTTTGCAGTGTCCACTGGATTTGACAGGACCTTAGTAGGGTTCACTCATAAAGTACCTGATTTCAGCTCCTTTGGAGAGGAATCTAAGGCATAAAACCTTTGCGCGCATGCGAGAGTGGGTGCACACACATGTGTGTCCATGTGATTGCTCCAACGATGAGCTAAGTTTTCAAGACTTCCAGCTACTGGCACACCCTCTCAAGGACATCAGTGCATTAACGAAGCTGGCAAATGCCTCGAGGTCCTGTAATTTTTCAGCCCAGAGGCTACTTCCATGAGGATGAGTTCTCAGAGGTGTCTCAACAATGAAACTAACTGTGGCTGCCTTGGTCAATAAGTCACGCTGCTTTTCTGCATTACCAACCACATTTACTTCCCCAGCAAGCTGTTATGAACACTCAGGGCTGGCTTTGTATCCCAGATGGTTACCAACACTAAACCAGCACAGTCACTACTGTCCAACATGCCACAGAAAATAAGTAGGCTTGGCCAAAGAATGATGGTAAGGTTTAAATTAAATGAGGCTTTCAAGACTGGGCTGAGATATCTGGATTGGCTTTCCATAGTTTTTCTTCAAATGCTCAGATTCGTAGGTAAAGAGACTTTTAATACTGCGAGCCACTAGTATTAAGAAGTTACTTTTTATTGCAATTATTATCCTCCCTCCTCCCTTCCATAATATAAAACTAGCAAATTTAGACACCGCCCGGGGTAAATGTCATTTGCTCAGGACACAGGTAATCAGGCCTCGCATGTTCAGGCTCTGTCAGGCATTACCCAGGAATACAGGAAGAAGATGGGGTCCCATCCCAAGGAGCTTGCTGTGTAAGGGAAAAGATGCATATGGAAACCAACACTATTCAATCTAATGTGATGAAGGAGGCTATGAAATAGGCATGATTTTATCAACTTAAAGGAGGATGGGAAGAGGAAATTTGGGACGTGGTTCATGGAGAAGACACCCGAGAAAAAGATAAAAAACAAAGTTCAACACTTTTAACTAAAGTCCAGGCTAAAGTATATAAATAAGAAAAAAGAGACATAAATGGGGCGGTGTGGGAAGATCAAAGCAATTGGTTTGATCACCCTGGTTTTAAATCCTGAGTTAGTTATGTGCCCTTGGAAAAGCTATTTTTCTCTGTAGGCCTCATTTTCCATCTGAAGAAAGGGAATACTGCCTACTCTCTTTGGTGGCCACAAGGATTAAATAAAATATTATAGAAAAAATTTATACTAGCCCACCTGACACATGGGAGACTCCCAGTAAATAGTAGCTCAGTGGTATTCATTCAGTGAATAATAGCTTAATGATAATAGCTTGAAGAGAAAATGAAAGAACAGTATTAGTAATAATTTAGATTTTATAACTAGTCGTGTCTGCTTAAATAATGTCATAAGTAAGGAAAGAAACTACAACATTCTGAAAATTGACAAGAAGAAAACATTCTTTAGTGAAAACACAAAAATGTTGCTGTATTGATAGCTATGCAGACACAGATGACAGAGAAAAAGCATAATAAAAAGCATAAAGTGGTTCTTAGTCTAGTGTTTTTAAAGGACACCTATTATAAGACAATTAGCCTTTGTGCTGTCTTTAGTGGAGAAGCTTAAAGAATTACTCAAGTAAGAAAAAGTAGCAGGTGATGACAATCTTAAGCACACGGGTTTGCTTAAATCAGTGGGGCCTGGTGGCCTCTGTACCCAGAATTCCACCAAATGGCCCCGAGATGCCAACCCAGAACCCTTCTGCTGCTTTTGTTGGAATTTGTGTGGCCAATGAAACATGGCTAGGAGTTGGAGCAGGCAGGAGCAGGCTCCACTTGTAAGACCGGAAGTGTAAAGACGTATTTGGAACAGGCCCTGCAAGGCTGGAGAAAGGCTGATGCACACTGGAGAGCTCAGGAAAGGGCAGGGCACAGGTGACATTAGCCTTACCCAGAGAACATTTTCTTGAGTCACTTTCATTCCTTTATGAGGTGCCAAGGACAGCTGCCAATCTGAACTCAGGAAATCTGAACTAAAATATCAGCTTCCCCTCAAAGACTCTCGCTTCCCAACTGCCACAACTGAA
Organism: Indri indri; assembly: GCA_004363605.1. NCBI lineage: Eukaryota > Metazoa > Chordata > Mammalia > Primates > Indriidae > Indri > Indri indri. The sequence continues at coordinate 25,340 of RJWJ010017858.1, read as the reverse complement.
GGCCCCTCCTTCCAGCTCCTCTCCCCACACCAATCCATATTTCAGGCAGTGACCCAGCACTAACACCCTGGACTAGGCATGATGAGGATGAGGAGGTTTGTCTTGCTCTCTGGAAGCTGTTTCCTGAGGGATGCAGGCAAGTCAACAAGTGATTATAACAATGTCACTTGCAAATTAAGGACCTGCCTCACTCAGGATGCACTAGGTTAGGTTGAGGTACATACCACATCTCAGCACTTCCTCCCCGTGGCTGCTTGTCCCACAAGAGTTGGTGGCAGGACTGTGCTCCCTTGAGTCTCCCAGAGACCCAGATAGAGCAGCTGCTGCCCTGAGTCCTGCAGGTGGCCAGGCTGGAAGCAGGGAGAATGTGCACAGGGCATGGGCTGGCTCTGACAGCTCCAGGCCTGGTGACCACACGGCAGTCCCCCTCACGTTCACAGGGCCATGCCGAACTTCAACTAGGAGGGAAAGCCCAGTCCTGCCAAGGGCCTACGAGAGAGAGATCCACTGTGATTACCACATGATCAATGATTTACTGCGAGATGGGGAGGCAGTGGGTCAGCAGAGCATCCAGACAGACCTTAAAGAATGGTACAGTCTGAACCTGATGAGAAAAGGTTCCAGGCAGAGGGAACAGGACAAAGGGTGTGAATATCTACATTTCTGATTTATCTAGGCACAGTGGATGGTCCTGTGGTCAGATTATGAGGTTGTATGTATAGGATGGAGAATGGCAAGGGTTGATGCCTGAAAAATTAGAACGTGACTGCTATCCTGAGAGACTTCCATTTCAGCACTAACTTTGTCATAAAAAAAAAAAAAACAACAGTAAAAGAAGAGCTAGCTTTTAAGCACCCACTATGTACGTGCATTAAACACTCCAGATTAATTAAATGCATTATCATATTTAATCCTGATGATTTTATGAAATGGAGGGTATTAGGGGCCATGGTTTTTCATTCAACAATTATTTCTGGGGTGCTAACTGCTAGGCATTGGTTCAGGCTGGATACAGATTTGGGGGCTCTAGACAAAGTCCCCATCCTCCTACAATTTCATTCTATTGAAACAGATTAAACATTAAATAAATGAAACATATGAAAAATACATGATTAAAAAAAGAATACGTAGGTTTAGAGAGATTATTAACTTGCCCAAGGTGATACTGCAATGAAGACACATGGCTGAGACCTCATCTCTTCTTGCCTCTGAGTCCTGCACGTGAACACTGATGCTGTAAACGATGGGAATGCATGGAACACTCTGCATCAGGGGATAGGGTAGGGACCTGATTATACTTGTGTTTTACAAAGATTGCTCCAGTCAATGGGAGAGATTAACACAGAGACATATTGCAGATTGCAAACAATTATAAAAGTTGCAGAGCTGGGGAGGAAAAAAACAAAGAGAAACCAGAAAGAGACAAGATTGGTATTTTAGCTGAAGATAGCAATAAAAGAGAAGTCAGGAAGTTCAGCAGGATCAATTACCAATTGCAATATTCAAACATAAGTGTAATAGTTGCTCAAAGGCAAGAAGGATCGATTCAGAGTTACTACATTCGATTAATTTTCCTCTTTCATTGCTTCAAATGTCTTTGTGCCTCAGTTTACTATTCTGTAATTTTTTTTTTTTCTTTTTTAATGTGGTCGTGTAACCTAGTTTTTGGCTCAAGGGATCTCAAGGGAAAAATCTTCTGGAGGCTTTTGAGAAAGATTTCCCTCTTCAATTAAAAGAAGAGAAGTTGCCCCAACTTGCTCTCTTCCTGCTTTAGAGCACAGTGATGAGATCAGCTGCTTGGAGACACTGTGGCCCTGTCACTACCTAGAGGGGGGGATCAGCCAGAAGTAGCAGGTGGACTGAAAGACAATAAGCAGCTAGATCCATAAGGACATCCCTGATCTGCTTTTCAATAAAAACCAGGCTAACCAGCAAGAAAAATTAATCATTACTATTAGGCGCCACAATATAGACGCTGAATTATGTACTAGGCTCTCTAATGGGTGCTTTGCATACATTATAAAATGTGATTGTCACAGCAAAAGTCCACAGGGATGTATGTTTCCATTTTATAGATAAGGCAGCCAAGGTTCAATGAAGCAAAATCACTTCTCCAATGTCCAATAGTCAAATAATACACTCCCTCTTAAATCAGGAAACATTCTCTTGTGCCCAGAGTCACCATGAACTCCAAAGCGCTTGGGGAAGGGAGCTCTAGCCCCAGAGATGAGCCTGTGTGGTGGCATGGCTGATGGGGATGGACCCGTCACCCCAGAAATGATCAGTTCACTCAGTGCATGCAGATACGGCTTAGAGACAGGAGGGAGGCCAGGATGCCCTGAGCAAACCCTTTCTCAAGGAGGAATTGGGGCAGAAGAGATACCACCCTGAAACTCTTTTATGATCGCTGAAGTTCAGCTAATGGAAATCTGGGCCAAACCACTCAAAACTCCCACACAGTAAGAGTACCACCAGGGACATGGGGTCCATCCCTCCACAAGATGGCACTCAGATCCCTTGTCTTCCATTTTCACCTGCAATTTTATGCTGTCACAGAAACAGAACAGGGAGAAAGGCACAGGCTTCACTGTTTCTATAACACTTCATGTTCTTCCATGTTGACTATTACAGCTCTGTGTCTTTTTGTCAAGGTCATGGGGCATTATGCCGTGGTCCTGAGAAGTCTTGGGGCAGGGAGAGGGAGTGGCATTCATCTAAATGACTGCCTTGGGATTTACTCAGCGGCTGCCAAACACTGCGCTGTCATGAATCATCACTGGACTTCCATGCTCTGCAAACCCCTTTGTCTGCTGCCCACGGCTGTTCTGTCCGCTTGTCTTGTCTTCCTCTCCTTCCCTTTCTCTCCCTGTACTTTGTCTCATCATCTACTGCTCCTTCCATATCTTTTCTACATTGCTGCTTCTCATGTGTTGGCCCAGAAAATGAATAAGGTTTGCTTGAATTATATAAAATAAGACTAAAGAAACAAAGGGCAAAAGACTGAGATACTCTCCGTGAATATGATGTATGAGATTTAGTTCCTGGTCTCTGTGACATGACATTGAGTTTGCAATCCAGAGGCCATCCTTGCTTTCTCTTATCTTATTAACAGCATCTTTTTTTTTTTTTTTTTTTGTGCTAACTGTGAACCAGGCACAAGAGAATGTCTCCTGATTTAGAAGGGAGTATATTATTTGAAGTATCGGACTTCGGGGAAATGATTTTGCTTCACTCTACCTTGGTTGCCTTATTTGTAAAATGGAATTATACATCCTTGTGGACTTTTGCTGTGAGAATCACATTTTATAACATATGCAAAGCGCCATATAAATGCTTGACATAACTTATTAATTTAATGTACATAAAACTATCCTCTGCTATAATTTTAATTACACCCATTTTGCAAATGTGGAGACTGAGGCTTAGAGATATGAAGTCATTCACCTCCTATGGCATGGCAGAGAAGTAGCCTAGTGGATTCTAGCCAGATTTCTCTGGCTGGTTAAGTGTTCTTGCTAACCATGATGTGCTTATGCTGTTTTTCTGGTCCATAGTCCATATAAACACACTGCTAGTAAGCACCTCGGGTTAAATGAGGAGTTAATAATATTATATCCATCAGAAACTGGTTATTTCTGCATGAGTAATACCTCATTATTGAAGAAAACATAAAACTCTGCTTTGGAAGGTTTACATGCAACAAAATTCTTGTTAATTTATTTCCCCATCAGGTTATTACCTGAAATGGAAATACAACATTTTCACAGCCTTCCTCAGAACAACACGCTCCAGCAGTCTCAGGGGAGATCTAGGATTCAGTTTATAATCTGAGGTCATCTATGTAGAGGGGAGCGAATCTGAAAGGCTCTCTAACAGTTTTATTAGCTTTGGATTCATCTGATGCAGGAGCAATTTCAGGTGTAAGTTTTCAAAGCACAAAGTGTCCCTTCAGTGCGCTCAGTGGAGCCCTTGTGTGAGCCTGGCCTTTCTAATTCCAGCTCTGCGGTAACGAGCTGGGAGCAATATTTGTATTAATAAGGCACTGTCTTAGTGGACTGAGCACTACCCTGCTGGCCCCACAGGGTTGAAGTACACGAGAAAGAATAGGGCTCACTTATTAAATGCAGAAAGACTTCTGTTTTGCTCCATGCTTCTTTTTCTCCCTTTAGCAAACAAATAAGCTTGCCTTGATTCGAGTGTTCTTTTACTCAGCTCACCAAGGAAAACAACCCTCTCCCCTTTCACTCTGGACCATAGTGCAACCCTCCCCCCCATAAGTCGTAAGTCATTTCACCTTCGAGGTTACACTGTTCTCTTTCTCTAACTTCCTATGGTTCTAAAACTTTGAGAAAAGTAATCTCTCAGAATTGTTACCAGACTACGTATGCTTAATAAAATACAGGATGCCCAGGTAAATTTAAATTTCAGACAAACAATGACTAATTTCTTAGTATTTAGTATCTGGGACATACCTATACTGAAACATTATTTGTCATTTATCTGAAATTCAGTGGAACTGGGTGTCCTGTATTTTTATTTGCTATTAATAAATCTGGCAACTCTATGCAAGAAGAACATAAATTCTACTGAGCATCATGCCAGGTACTTCATATTGGCAATCTCCTTTAATACTCATTAGAACTGAGAAAACTGAGGCCTCAAAATCTGTGTATTTCTCAGGGTGACGCAAACAGTAAGGACCAGGCCAGAAATTCCAACAGACCTGACTTCCAAAGTCACGTTCTTTTTACCACAAGAATAACTCCAAAATCTAATCCCAGAAATCTGTAACTGACATCCCTCCATCCCTTGTTCCTAACCTGGAAACTGGGAAAAATCTGGTTTGAGAAGTAATTTAAGAAAAATGTAAGCCAGTTTTCCAGAGGAGGCTCTCAGCCCACACTCACTCCCTGCCACACAAGTATTTATTTTTCTGAGCGCAGCTAGGAGAGCACGCCTTTTCATTTCAGCTGCATCTGCAATCACCTTTTTCCCACTGTATTTTAACTGCTGATACAGAACTTTGATTTACTCTCCTAAACTAAAGAGTGAAGACATTTACATAAAACAACCTATTGCAGGGTGTTACATGTACCTAATCTGCAGGAATTCTAAGGGAAATTCGACAAGACATACAATGCTGAAAATGGAAGTTCCGGAGGGATAAAAGGAGACGTGAATGTTTTAATCTAAGTGTATTTCTTCACTTATAGAGAAAATGGGCTACTCAGTCCTCCAGGGATTTAACAAATCTCCACCTTGAACAATTTGCTCGCTGCAGGTAGAGAATCACGACTGTGGATCCAAAGTCTGCCTCCTTCACTCTTGGTATCTAAGAGAAGCTACTTCACTTCTGGGCCTCAGTTTCCTTAAATATAAAATGAGGATGGTAAGAGCTCTCCTGCTGCCCTTGCAGGACCAGGGACAGGAGGCAAAAATGACAGTGGATATTATCACATTTTCTGAAAGTAAGGAATTATCGTCACTACATTCTTTTCATGCCAGAGTGCTTCTGGATGAGCAGACCAGGATCTACTCAGCAAAGGGCTTGTGTTAATGTGCCAGTTATTCAGCGGGATGGATCACATTGGGAATCCCTAAAATAGACAAATGAGTTCTCAGTAAGGGTTTGAGGGCTATGCAAATTTAGACTATGTGTTGTCATTCTTCCTTGGCTTTTCTCTCCATGTCTCTCTTTTCTGAAATATTTCTCCCCCTCCGAATCCTTCCCTGATTCCCTCAGACAGAAATGCTGACTGTTTGTTCTTTTCTGAGCAACTGCTTGGAACCAGACACACTGTTCTGGAAACTGGAGCTAACATAAACCTCCAGGCCCCTGCTCTCGTGGACCATACATTCTGGTGGGGGAGCTGGAGTTAGTGTTCAAGGGAACCAATCGAGTAACGAGATGACTCCAGAGAAGCATATTTGCTACACAATTACGTAATGGAAGAAATCATTGCTATGAAAGAAAGAAATAGGATGACGAAATGGGAATATTCTTGGGATGGTCTACCTAATGAGACAGAGGCTTGCTAATTTGTTGGATTCCCATCCTAAACTGTAAATTCATCAAGAACAAGAACTATTAATCTCCTGCACAACTGCCCTGCTGACAATAGTCAATATCAAAGGTTGGGACAGATTTGGGAGAGGGTGTGTCAGAGCCTCAAAGGGCATAAGTACACTTCATACTTGGAACAATTTTTAAAAAAATATTTTGTTTTCATAAGGAAATTTTGTAATAATAAAAGACATTCCCAGATACAAAAATTGAAGTCTCACACACAAAAAAGTCTCCACTGATGACAGAAGTCAGGTTTAATGTATGTTGAAAAGCACAGATTGAAATTGTTACTCACACAAAACTAATGCTCAATTAAAAAGGTGCTGAATGTCAGAATTCTGAGCATCTGAGCACCAATACTTCACAGTTAAGGCATCCTTACTACACTGCTCCATCACGGTAGTTAGCTAATCACTTGTGATCGTGTATCAGTGTCTTCTGGGCTGGCCCAAATTTCCTTGAGGACTGGACCTTGATTGGTTTTGTTCACCATTGTATTCTAACACTTAGTGCAATGCCTGGCACATGGTACATAATAAATGTGCTCAATAGTCAATTTCATTAAAATTGAAAGTATAGCCCAATATCAGGGATTAACCCATGAATGTAATTCTCAGAATATAATCAAGGATCCAAACTCCCACATGGAAAAATCCTTTATGTCAAACAAGGACACTTGACCTTGGTTTTGCTGAGACAGAGACTGAAAGGCAGAACCACAGGCCCCCTGGCTACTGGCCTAAGCCTCCCCTAACCCAGTACCCTGACATTTCCTATCACCTTCCCGATTTGTTTGGTTTTTTTTTGTTTTTCTATCTAACTAGGAGAGATTTTGCTTATCTATCTTGCTTTTTGTCTGTCTCCTCCACTAGAACATAAGCACAAGGACGAGGATGTCCATCTGTTTTATTCCCTGCTGTGTCACCAGTGAGCAGAACAATACTTGGTACAAGGCTGGAACTCAGTAAACATGTGTTAAAGGAGTACATGTGATCCTTGTAACTTCTTACAGAGACAGGGACAAGGAAATGCCACACACACTGTAAATGTGAATGGCACTGTCTACACTACACTCTTGCCTGGATATTCTGGGTAACTGATTCTCCTGAACCTCATACTCTAGTCAAATTTTCCTTCTGTCCCTGGCAACCACAGGCCATAAATGGGAAGGCGTGTGCCACAAATTTGAGGTCTACCTACAGAAGCGTTTGCTTTGGCCCACATGGCATTGTTTAGAAATATTGAATTAGCTGCTGGCACTTAAGTCAGTAGATTCCACATTAAACTGTGAATTTGCAGTCTATCTTGAAAATACGAAACCAGATCCGGCAAGACCAGGCCTGATCTCACCTGCAACCCTAGGCTGGGCCTGGCCTACAATCACCCCGTTACTCAGCCACCAGGCCCATGGCCTAGTCCATGCAGATTGTCACTTTCCTGGCTGCTGAAAGCCTTTGAGTTTGCGACCCCTGCTGGAAAACTACCAAAAAGCACATACTATAGAGGAAAAAAAAAATAAAAATGTCCACTGGGCTCTATTTCTTTTATGTTCAGGCTATTCCTTGGAAGAATAATGTATTCATTTTTCTAGACATCTCATAGTAGCACATAACTATTGACAAGCTACAGCCCAGTAGATATTATCCTAACGACCTGAAAAAGCCATAGACTTAATTCCCCATGGGTAGAGGAAGCTAAGAATGCTTCATGCTAGAGACAGGCCTGAAGACGAACTGTGAGAGGCTGTGCACCAGCCGGTTACAATTCTGGCTAACTCAGAGAGAAAAGGAATTTACTTGAAGACTGTGGGTTGCCTCTAGGAATTGGTGAGAAGCTGAAAATCCAGGACTGCAAAATGAGAAGGAATGAAGGGAAGCTAAGCACCAGGGAACATCTCAATCTGGTGCCGAAGGAATGGAACCGCTGGGACAACACCCTGGCAGCACTGATGCTGCTGATGGCACCTGATTCATGCCCAAGGTGGTAAATAAAAATGAAACTGTCCCTGTGTCCTTTAGCTAGTCCCTCAAGATTCCAGGCTCCAGGTGGGATCATTCAACTAAGCCCTAGTTCAGGGTTGGAAGATATGGACAAGGAGAAACACCAAAAACAAATAAACAAACAAAAAACCACTATGGAGGGAGGGTGTTGCTTCCTAAATAAGAGGGTGTTTGTTTCTTGGACATTTTCCAACCACTTAGTAGGGATTTAAGTGGAGATGGAGGAAGAGGGTGCTATAAGCAGGACAGCAGAGTGGAATGAGAACAGACAGACCTGAATTCCTCTCTGGAGTCCTTTGTACCTTTAGAAAAGTAATTAAGTTTTCTGATCTGCAGATTCCACATCTTTAAAATAGAAATGATGCCATCTGCTCTCCAGGGTTGCTGTGAAGATTCAGTCCAACCATTCATTCACTTGTTCCAAATATATTTATCAACTGTTCAATGTCTATTAAGTACCAGGCACTGAGCTTGGTTCTGGGGACAGATTCTGAACAACACCTAAAAGGCAGTAGGGAGCCAGTGCTTTTTGCTGATGACAGATTCAGACAAGGCAGATTTAGGTCATCTTGTGAAGCTGATCATGTTTCATTTTCCCCAGATTTATTCACTGATCTATGACTTTTTCCTTTTTTGATTAATCAATATCAGGGCCCTCCCTCCAAACAGATTTTCTTAAGACATATAACATGCACTAAGTTAAAAAGAAAAAAAAAAAAAAAACTCTAAAACTTCACTCCGATCCTGAAAACTCTGATTAATCATTCTTGCTGAGACGGAGTAAGCCCTGGTGCTTGTAGAATTCAGATGGAGTGAGGACAAGGAGACGGGACAATTATATAAGATCCTCTCCCTCATTTAATGTTTTGCGTATGTAATTTACTCAGACATATCAAAACTACATTAAAAATGAACAAATGAACATTAAATGAACATTAAAATGGACATAAAATAAAAAATACAGGAAGGGCAAATTAAATAACCCTGTACAATTCCACAAGTGTTTTGTAACCATCAAGGTGTTTTCATATACATTTTCTCACTTTCTCATAATAATCCTCCCGTCACTATTTTACAGAGGAAGAACGTGAGGCTTAAGAAGGGAAACATGGTTTGCTTAAGGTAGTAAGGCAAGAAGTTGGCTTCAAATCCAGCTAGCACTCTCTTGCCCTCTCCTGTAAGAAAAAGACAGCCTCAATGAAAAGCACTAGGTCACACAGCCAGGTTAATGGACGACAATAACACCAAATTGATAGGGACCAGCCCTGATCCTTTCCAAAACCAGCTGGAAAGTTACTGCCTTCTGCAATAGCTGGAAAGTTACTGCATTTCCCACGGAGCAGCTAGGAAGTTATTCTTCTGCCACAACTGTCTCTCGCACAAGGACCCTGGCTTAGAGGCAGACTCTGAAACCTGGTATCTGAGCACTAACTTCAGGTGCAGGGCCAGTTCCATCAGAACATCCATACATTTCACTGTGCCTCACTCCAAACCAGAGTCTCCATAGACAGAACCTGACCCAGTACTCACGGCAAGTATGTGCCACTGCGGGTAGATGCCATGGTCTAGAAAAGGTAGTGTGCACTGATCAAGCAATTTACACTAGCCAGTCCATCTCTTTAGCCTCATTCCTAGTCAACATCAAGTTTTAATTTAAGACAAGAAAAGCTTCCCCATGGCTTTTCCTTTCAGAGAGCTCTGAGGAGGGAGGAGGACTTTTTAATAAAATAATTTCTTCTTTCAACAAGAAAAGCACAAGACCCAACTTGCAAGGAGTGTGGTAGGGTGGCACAAGATTTCATACTAGGCAATACCAACAGGAGAGTAAAGAGCTCTTGGCTTTTCCAGATTCCCGTTTGTAAATTCAAAGTACCGCTTTGTCACCAGCTTCCCAGAACAAAAATCTCCCATCTTAAAGCTACAGTGCATGTGTGACCTGCAGCTTCACTGTAGAACAACAGCCTAGAAGCACACAGCTCAGGTAAGCCTCACCAAGGGATCTTCGCTCTGTGCTGCTGTCATAATTAACTGCTTCCACTTAAGAGTGCTTAGTCATGAAGTTGTCCATCTCTGTCAAAGTTGGCTGAAAGAGTTAGATGGGCTAACTGAATCCTGGGAAGACTCCTTTAGAAGCGGATCTTTCTCTGCCTAGCGCTGGAGAAAACCTTACGTAACACAATGGTCCATTTCAATATGTTATTTCTGCAATCCTGTGGGGGAAAATCTAAGCACTGGAAATACAAAGGGACGGGCAACGCGGGGATTTGCAGCTGAAGCGTTCATCTTCTGAAATTTCGGTAGGTAAGGCTTATTCTAACTGCACCCAGTGTTACTCAATGTTACTCGGAAAGCAGGAAGCAAGAATAATTCCTGACGCCAAAGGATGCGCTTTAAAAATGCTAGGAGGCAGAAGTTAGGTTATCGCTCCCTCCTTTTTTTTTTCCCCCTTAAGATGTAATTCCTGGAATTAACCCTTGAGTGGAAGCTGGTAATTGCATTTCAACAAAATAAGGTGAGATTTGGCTACAAAGCGAGAACGCGCTGGGGAAACAGAAGGATCTTGGGTGCGCTCAGGTTGCTGCCACAGCACTGCCGAGCACCCAGAACCCCAGCGCGTGGGGACTCGCCTAGGGACAGGCTCCAAGGGCGGGAGGTGAAGGGGTTTCCCTCCAGAGCTCGGGCTTCGGGAGAAGGAGCGGGCCCCCTAGCTCCTCGGCTTCTTGGGCCACTCTCCCCGCCACTCCTTGCGGTTGCTCCCTGCTAGAAAGAGACCGCTTCTGGGAGCGCAGCCCAAAGACGATGGATTTGGAGTTGCCTCCCCAGAATCCCCCCAAAAGCATCTTGGCACAAGTTGTGGATAAAAATAGCCCGAGATAACGCTGGGGGAAGGGGAGGAGCGAGACTCGCGCAAGGCAAGGCAGGGATACGACTGGCTCTGCAAAGTCGGGGGCAGAGAGGGAGGGATGCAACCCCTAGCCCGAGAGACTGCCCTGGGTGTGCGAGGAAGCGCGGATGCCCTCCCAGCCGAGGCGGGTGAGATGAAAGACCTATGGCGCCGGCAAATAACTACACAGCCCAGCACACCCCGCACCCTGCGCCGGCATCCCGGCTTTAGCTCCGGCTTCTCCATCCCCTCACCGGCCTGCACTCCAGGTTCCGCTCTCAAAGCCTGCCTTTTGGTCCCCGGACAGGATGGGGCCAGAAGGGGGAGCAGCGCGCGGGCTGCCGCTCGGCTGGGAGAGCGCACCTGGAGAGGGCAGGCTCGCCGAGAAAGCTCCTCATTCAGAGCTGGGGGCTATGTGCTCCCACCGCGGGTTCGCTCCCCGTCACCCCTCATCCCCATCCGCTGCCACTACCCAAGGTGCCCGAAATAGAAATCGAGAAGGAAAAAAAAATAGTAAGTAGAAAGTAATATGAAAAATCAGGAGCCGCATACAATTGGCATTTGGGGAGAGAGGCTACTTACTGTCCCGGCTGTCATCTCTATCGCTCTCCTTGCTAGGACCCCCGCCCCTGGGGAAATGCCCAATCTCGTCCCTATTCCAACCAAATGCAAAGGGAAACCAAATCAAGGCTTCTCCAGCCCGCATGCTCCCTCGGCCAACTTACTTTTGCGGACTATAGCCCCAACCCAGTTCCCGGCCCGAGTGGTACCCGGCTCAACTGAGCCCTGCGCTCTGGCTGCCCCACACGGCCCCAGTGTGAAGCTGCCGGCGCGTAGTGGCAGGCAGGAGCGAACCTCCAGACTCTGCCAGGGGGGAAAAATCCAACTCATTAAGAGTCAGAAATCCAGATCCCTGTCCTTATAGACCAACAGTCCCTGGGGACTTCCACGGCTGAGGTGCTAGAGCAGGAGGTGAGGAGGACGGGAAAGCCCTGGGTCTCTCCTTCCTGGTTCCCTGTACATCCTCCCCACCTACTCCAGCCCCGACTCATCTTCGGTTCTGCACTTGCCCTAAGTCCGGGACGACAGATGAAGTCGCCGCAGCGGCCGGCGCCTTGCCACCCCGCAGCCCGGAGCCCCCAGCCCCGCGCACGCCGTACTTACCTGAGCCGCGCAGCCGTCCAGCCCGTCGGGCGCTCTAAATAGGTTCTCGGGCTGGGCCATGGGCAGCACTGCCGAGCACCCACGGCGGGTGGAGCGAATTTCAGGACGCCTCGGGGTGGACAGGACGAGAAGTGGCGCGAGCACCCACTGAGACCCGGCGGTGGCGGCGGCTCGTGCCTGTCAGCGCGCCGAGGACCTTGCAGGCGGGCGTTTTGGTGCTCAGTCCGGGGGAGGGGAGGAGCAGGAGGAGGAGCAGGAGCAGGAGGAGGGGACGCAGGAGGCCGAGCCCTGAGGGAGAGCGCGTGGGGCCAAGGAGGATCGCGAGCGCCCACTGCTGCCCAGCCTGCTCTGGTGCTGCCCCAAGTCCGGCCCGCCAGGTGCCCAGCGCTCCACCCTGCGCTCGGCGGCTCGGCTCCGCCCCGCCTGGCACCCGGCTTCCGCGGCGGGTCCTGGAGGAGTCAGTCCCGCCCACCCGGTGCGGCGGCTCCTCGGGTTTCAGTCCAAGGGGCGGGACCAGCGCTGCCAAGAGGGTGGGCGGTTGGGTTAGTGAATCCGCAGTCACTGCAAATCTGGGACGTCCCGTCTACTCTCAAATGCCAGCTGGGTCGGAGCTTACCTCTTCCCCCGCTCCCCAGGTCCGCACAGTCACTGGGACCTGCGCTCCTCCCACGTGCGTCTGCACCTCGCGTTCCTTTCCTGGCAGGTGACCTACCTTAGGCGCCCGGGCTCCTAGTGCGACCGGGGAGGCAGGGGGAGCCATCCTCTCGAGCTCGCTCTGAATTCGGGCTGGGACACGGAGCGGCAGCCCGGCCGGGGTCCGCGCGGGGAGCCGGCTTCAGAGAGCGGCCTGTGGCCATTGAACACGCCCTCTCCTTTGGTTTCGCGTCCGGGATGGACGCCGGTTACCGGGAGAGCGCGGAGAATTCCGCTCGGCTTTTGCTGGTGTACTAGGATTGCAAACGTCAACTCTGAAATAAAGCAGGGTCTCCCTGCCCTCGCCGCGTGTTCCGGAAGCTGGGAGGTTCTGTGGGATAACTGACCTGCATCCAGTAGTTGGATTTGAAACTGAAAATTTCAGGGAGCGTGCGGTTGGAATCTCCTTGGAGAAACGGGGCTGCCTGCTTACCCGGGCTAATGCAAGTTGCCCTCAAAGGCAGATCAGCAACTGTACCAAAAAAAAAAAAAAAAAAAAAGAAAGAAAAGAAAAAAAGCCGAATGAACATCGAAGTAACTTCCTTTAGATGAGATTTCAATAGAACCTCCATATCTTAAATATTACAATATACATATTTGGAAGAATTAGTGATTTACTTTTAAAAAATATTTCATTATTTTTTTTTTTTAACACATTGACTGCCATACTAGAAAAAAGGTTTTTCCTTGGGACCACGGTGTTTTATTACGAAAATAGAATAAGTACTTTGAAAACAAAAAGAACCTTTCTAATTTAATTTAAAAAATAGTTATTTTTTATTGTTTTCTGTGCATGAGTTATATGCAACTTGAAAAATAGTTCAGGCTGCTACCAAGGTAAAGAGATGTGTGAGTTACATGTGCTTCACGAGGCCCCGACCTCAAAACTAGCGTGAGTTAAATGCAATTCACATTAATGTGTTAAATTTAAAAATATTCTCCCATCTAAGGGAAAGCTTCTATAGGAACTTGAGTCCTTAACTCATGCAAAGATTACCTGCAGCCCTTTTGGAAGGAAAGCAATGACCAGTATTTTCTGGCTGTTTGATAAAGCCAAAAGCTTCCTGGAAGCTAAGACCTAATCCTAATGGTGCTTATGGAAAATAAGATTTTAGGAGTTGAATGATCTTAGCTACTTCTTTGAGTCAGACTACCACTGACATGCCTATTTTAGGTGAAAAACATGAATTTTTAAAGTCACTTTAAAGTCCCGCTTTGAAAAGCCTTAGCATTGAAACTTACATTAGATTTAAAATAAGTGCTTTTCTCCTTTATTCTATGAAGCTGTGCAAAATCATGTATGAGGCTGTGTGGGTTGCATGGAAGTCTGAGATAAAGCCCTGTCAATTACTGGTGTCTTTAAGCTTCTACCTACCAGTAATCAGCACAGTGCAAATCATGAGTTCTTCAAAATAGGGCATGATTCTGATGCTCTAAGTTGGTATGAGTATTTTTTCTAAAGAGTTCAAAGTGCTTTAGTGCCCATAGTATGAATTTCACAGCCCACTGTGAGAAACTAAGCGGGGTTAGCAATGATTCTCTTTGCACCCTGTAAGCTAAAGCAGATTACTGACATACTTAGTTCTCCACCGCAAGAAACTGAAAGAACCTAGAATCCCAGGACCCAGTCTTGAGTCTCTGTTAGAAGCTTCCATTTACAGGAAATGACTACAGGTACATGCACCAAGTGACAAGAATTTGAAGACTGGCATTTCCTTTGAATTCCAGGAATCATTCACTGATCAGTAATTGATGTTCTTATGAATATGTTCAGATAAATAAAAGTATCAACAGCTATTTTGTTCTTATTTAACTTTCTGTCTCTGCCCAGGCATTTGCAACCTTTCCTAAATAGCTCTCCCTGAAGTCTCTTAGTCATGAGCTATGCTTTCTATCCAGATGCTCATACAGTAGCAGACCTTAGTTAGCTCTTCTATAACAACACAAACATTGTGTTGAAAATGTCTATTTAGGGATCTGTCCTGCCCACTAGATTATAAATGCCTGGAGCATGGATGCCATGATTTAATTATCTCTCCCAAGAACCACCTTGCCTGGTGTCTGAAATATAACTACGGTTTAAAAAAATGAAAAAAGAAAGTTTGTAAATTGAACTTCCCTCAAGGACTTAGGGTTTATGAAAGACATGTTTCCCTTTCTAAACTACAGGCATCAGAATGGAGGCTTTTAGAAGACATAGTGGTAATCAGCTGGAGAAGTGGCTGTCACTTCTAGATGAGTGGTCCAATACTCTCTTCCTCAGTGTCAACAACTGGAAGATGAGAGAGTTTCAGTAGATGATCTCTGCACTGCTAATATTCTAAGATATCAAAGTCTTTATGGAGCACCTGGTATCTGTTCAACACTATGCCAGTTACTGAGGGAGAAATGGAAAGTTAAGACATCTACACTCCCCTAAGAGAGCATAAAATCTTATCTTAAAGAGAATAAGGCTGACACCTATAGCTCACCTTTACAGAAACTCACTGGCATCGGTTAAATTATAACTGTTTTCTGTAGAAGACAATGGCTCAAAGAGTGAAATGAAAACAAAAGCCACTGATCTATGAGTTTGGTCCATATTCAGTAATAATACCAGCTGAGATATATCCAAGGTTTATGCACTAGGTACCATGCAAAACGACTTACATGAGCTACACCTTTCTTTCATTTTACATATGGGGAAACTGAGGTTTAGAGAGAAATTAGGCAACGTGTTCAAGATGACATACTTGTAAGTGGTAGGACTGATATATATTCAAGTCCTAGATCTCACATGACTCCAAAGTGCATGCTTGTAACCCATCACAGAGATCATTAGCCCAGACTCCCCATTTTATAATTGAAGGAGTTCACTAGAGCACCAGAAGAAGAAGTGATTTATTTAGGGTAGCTACCCATGTAGTAAAAATGAGACTCCAATCCAGTGTTCTATGTAATTGCATAGTTGGCTTACATTTGCTATTGTTGTTTTTAATTGTTTTATTTTCCACCAAATATGCGATAGGAGAGGGGAGGCAAGAAGAAGGGAGGTGAGGAGAGAGAAGAAAATAGAGAGGTTGCTTCTGAAGATGTCCAGGATCCACACTATTTTACCTGCCTGGACTCAGGAGGGTTTTATTTGTAACGCCTATCTATTGGGCTGCCCTATATAACCTCTCTTCCCTTAATGGGCATTTGAATCTTTCAGGTTAATAGCATGAGTATTAAGGAGTCCAATGGGATTCTTTATAAGCAGAGGAAATTGGGATCAGGTTAAAAATCCAATTTTAATAAACTTTCCAAGTCCTGATTTAGATGGTGCACTAATGGCTCTTACTGCTGAATCACCTTAAAAGTCAAATGTATTTTTAAAAGGTCCTTGTTGTATGGGAAGCTTGATGGGTATTATTTAATTGTACATTGTGCATTCCTGTCTTCACAGAAAAAGATCACATATAAAACTGATGAGAACAGACAAGAAATGACACTAACCATAGAGCCAGTTGGGTAGAGGGAAAGGCATTGGGTTTGAGAGAAAATTTTCTCTCTTTTGACCAAAACAAAGAGAACATGATTACACTGTGTGAAAATGATATCCTCAAATAACTTCACTAATTTGATTGTGCTGAGGTCTAGAATTGTTTCTCTTTCTTTTGATTTGCTAATTAGCTGGAGCAGTCTGCTAGTGAGAGAGGAATTGAGGGTCATGACCACAAAACATGGAGAATCCTGGTTGCTTCTAACTCAGCTCACCCACCACCTGCCTCCCCCACCAGACCGTCCTAACTCCCAACTTTGTATGTGTGCAAAAGCAATCCACCCATCTATTATTAATAGATTATCTGATTTTATTTTTCTGAAAACAGGATTTTTATCTTCTTTATGATAACAGATTTATGCTTGGCATTTGTGCCAACAGGGTTGATGTCTTAGTCCATTTGAGTTGCTGTAAAGGAATACCTGAGGCTGGGTAATTTATGAAGAAAAGAACTTTATTTGGCTCATGGTTCTGCAGGCTGTACGAGAAGCATGGTGCCAGCATCTGCTTCTAGTAAGGGCTTCAGGGAGCTTCTACTTATGGAAGAAGGGGAAGGGGAGCAGTTATCACATGGTGCAAGGAAGGAAGCAAGAGAGAGGGGAAGGAGGCGCCAGTCTCTTTTTAATAATCAGTTCTCGTGGGAACAAATAGAGCAAGAACTCATTCAATACCATGAGCATGTCACTAAGACATTCATGAGGGATCTTTCCTCATGATCCAAACACCTCCCATGAGGCCCCGCCTCTGACACTGGGTATCAGATTTCACCCCAAGACTTGGATGGAACAAATATCCAAACTATATCTGTTTAGTTATGACATTTATGATTTTTGCCTTTATGGGCCACTTCCTTCAGACACACACATAAATTAAAATGGTATTTTATGACTGCATTAGTATGAAGATGAATATATTTTCTTCTTTATATATCTTCTTTAACCTAAAACTTCATTTTTTTAAAATTTTTTATTTTAAAAGAAACTAAATACTTTATGAGAGGCCCTCCAAGCACCATAGGCTCTAGGGACTGTGTCTCCGACTTCTAATGGAAAGTTTGGTCCTGTGTAGATGGTGATGTTGCAGAAGATGATTGCCTGGTTGATTCAGGTAAAGTATGCATGCTAAATATAATTTCACAAAAAAAGCTTATAGTCCATTTGTTGTGTTGGATAAACAATTATAGACAATATATTGCTTTTGTTTCTGATCCTGTGTCAAACTTTGGTCCAAATTATACACATCAGCGCTACAAAAATTGCAATATTGCAGGCTTTGAAGTGGTCCCCTTGTTCAAATTATTAGAGCCTGCTGAGTGCTGGAATGCTCTCAGGGCAATGGAAAATTGTGTCACTCTCTTTGATTTTAGGTTTGCTGGGACGAAAGCCAGCTGATTGTTTGATGAACAGGTCTTGATGATTTCCTCTTTTTGGCCTTATTCAAGGATACTGGGAGGCTCACACCCTTCAGGAAAAACAAAAACGAAACACAAAAATCTTTCCCTCTTCCCCCAGTCCCATCAGTTCAGTTGAAGCAGTATTTATTGGGTACCCCTCTGCTATGTACATGGGTGAAGTTTATGGAGAATAATGAAATTCAATCCCTTACTTAAAGGAACTCACAGGTATGCATGGACAGAAAAATTACAATTCAACCTGAATCTCTCTCTCTCTGAATCTCTCTCAGAGTTGAATTGCAGTTCAACTCTGACTCTCAAACCCTTGCATCTTACCCTGAACGCTCAGCTTCAAGCAGCACATGGTATTTCTAACAGGCTTCTCCTGTTTTGGAGTCCTCACTGAAGCCTTCTAGAGTGTGGCCCTGTTGTCCCTGAAACCTAACAGTGTTGGTTGGCCGACTCTTCCCTTCTAAACTTTGTTTTGATTCCAGATTTAAAACAAAGCCAAACCCATGAGAAGTCCCTTAAAAGATGTTAGAGTTCTCTTTCCATAGATTTTGTTACACTTTTCTTTTGAAAGAGTTTACATTGTCACTTATAAAACCTAGTTATTATATACATACTGTTCTCCTTTGTGGTGGTAATAAGCATTCCACATAATGCTTTAAACCTCAGGCAATTAGCTGCTAAATGAAAAACAAATATGTATATTTATGGCATTTTATATTTAAAATGATCAAGTTAGGGTATCTCAATATATACTCAATAATGTTTATTATAAACTAAGCTCCATAAACTAATGAAAGATAGTCATCTTGTACAAAGTTAGGAAAATCCATTAGATAATACTGGAAACAAGGGAGAGGTATGTGGAAGTAAATAAAAGTTTATTGAGTAGCTTTATGTTAGAAGATTTGAATATATTCTCCTTTTATCCCAATTTTACATAAAAACGTAGAAGTTAAGTAACTTCTTGAAGGTTGCACATTCCAGCATAATACTAGCACATATGGATTTCGATGCAGGTCAAAGTTCAGTTGTTTCATGCTCTTACTGTCTCATATGATAATTCTCCCCTTCTACTCTTACCTTTTGCACTATCTAAAACCAGAAAGAGGACTTCAGTGTATTTTATTTCTTTAAATGAGGGAGAAGAGATCTTAGTTATTCATGTCTTCAAAAGGTACTTACATTCTAGGAATTTAACTGTCCATAAGGTATTTAAATCTAATATTCATGATATTGTTATAATTGCATCAAGTAAACTAATTGACAAAAGAAGATGCTAGGCTTAAAAGCTCAGTTCTCAATGTAATTGTTTTTCTCTCCCCACATATAATCAGTACTTAAATATAAAAACTGTTATAGAGATAAAATTCCCAGAAAACTTTATCTCATATTGAGGCCCTTGACTTCATGTGGTGCTTCAAGATTTCATTTTGTTTCAGTGGTCACTCATTTATTCCAGCATCACTTAATTCTTTAGCTCTTAATGTCTTCCCAGCCCTGGTGTAGACCCTGGAGGTACATAAGCGAGCTAGAGACAGCACCTCTAAAAATCAGAGAGCTATCGAAATAGGATGTTCTTTAGAGGGTACAATGCCCTTCCCAGCTCATGCTCCTTATCTGGAGGCTGCCTGCCTTTATGGATTCAGCTTTTCCTGGAACCTGTTTTGAGTTGGCAGGAACACTCTGTCTGCCTTGGGAAATGAAGGGATTTATCTATTGGTAAACTTGGGCAGAATAATTTCAAATGCTCCCATCAGCTCTGTCTTTCTTCCTCTTGGGAGCAAGTTGCCTGCAGGGAGCATCCAGCTTGCAAGGCTTCTCCGCTGCTCCTCTGGATGCTTCTCTGTAGGAGAGAGGTCTGCCCTTGTCTGGGGTTGCTACTTCCACCCTGTGTAAGTGTGCCTAGTTCTGGGGTTTCAGGTAGCCGGCCTCTTGGCTCTCCCATGGTTATACTCTCCAAACTAGCCTCTCTTGATAATAAAGAAAACACTTAGCTCTCATCTGTCTTGGTCTTTGTTGCATGAGCAGGGAAGAGCCATGCCATTTATTGAGGCTTATTTAAAACTGCAAAATTGATGAGCTTTCTTGATCCCTTTCTTGCCTGGCTCCTAATTCACTTCTTCCTTGGCCCACAGTTATCACTCATTATGTACCGTCCTGTTCTTTCGTTGTTATGGCTACGGATATTTCCTTGGGTACTGTGAGTCTATTGTATTCATAGTCTGTATCTTTTTGGCTCTACTTATAAAGCAGAAAGAGAACAGGAAGTGAACTCCACTGAAACAGACATTGGTAGATGTCATAAACCCCAAGAGAACAAGCTGGCTGGGTTCAGATCCCAGCTCTGCACTGTTAGCTCTGTGACTTCACCCATGTTACTTCACCCCAGTTTCTTCCTCTATAAAATAAGGAAAATATTGATTCTGCCAATCCATGAGCTTGGTAGGGATTTCCATTTGTTTATATCTTCTATAATTTCTTTTCTCAGTGTTTCGTAGTTCTCCCTATACATGTCCGTAACTTCCTTCATTAAAAATATTCCCAAATATTTAATTTTCTTTGATGCTATTGTAAAAGGTGTTGTGTCTTTGATTTGATTTTTGGCTTGATTGTTATTGGCATATATGAATTGCCACTGATTTGTGTCCATTAATTTTGTATCCTGAGACTTTACTGAATTCATTTATCAATTCCAGGAGTCTCTTTGTAGAATCTTTGGGATTTTCTAGATACAATATCATATCATCAGCAAAGAGGGTGAGTTTGTCCTCTTCAAACAATGCCATCAATAAATGGGCAAAGGACATGAACAGAAACTTCTCAAAAAAAGACAGACTAATGGCCAGCAAACATGTAAAAAATTGCTCAACATCTCTAATCATTAGGGAAATGCAAAAGAAAACCACAATGAGATATCTCCTAACTCCAGTGAGAATGGCCTTTATCAAAAAGTCCCAAAACAACAAATCCTGGCGTGGATATGGAGAGATTGGAACACTCCTACAGTTCTGGTAGGACTGCAAATTAAAACAATCCCTGTGGAAAGTAATTTGGAGATACCTCAAAGAGCTAAAAATAGAAATATCATTTGATCCAGCAATCCCACTACTAGGCATCTACCCAAAGGAAAAAAAGACATTCTATAATAAAGACATCTGCACTCAAATGTTTATGGCAGCACAATTTGTGATTGCAAAGATGTGGACACAACCCAAGTGCCTATCAATACATGAGTGGATTAATAAAATGTTGTATATGTGTACCATGAAATACTGCTCAACTACAAAAAACAATGGCAATCTAGCACATCTTGGATAGAGCTTGAGTCCATCCTTCGAAGTGAGGTATCACAAGAATGGAAAAACTTGTACCATATGTACTCACCGTCAAATTAGTACTAACTGATCAACACTAAGGTGCTCACATGGTACTCATTGGATGCCGGTCAGGTGGGGTGGGGTGAGGGGGTAAACCCACAACTAATGGAAGCAGAGTGCACTGTATGGGGGAAGGGCACACTTGTAGCCCTGGCTTAAGTGAGGCAAACACATTACATGTAACCAAAATGTTTGTACCCCCTAATACCCTGAATTTAAAAAATAAATAAATAAATAAATAAATAAAATAAAATGAGGAAAGTAATAATGCAACTTTCTCATATTATTACATTCAAAGTACCTGGCACATAGTACACACTGAATGCATGTACATTGTTATTATAAAGAGGAATTAAATCAGATAGTTCCACTTTCCTTAGAAAGAAAAAAATGCAAAAAACCCTCAACTCTCTTAAGCACTCCTAATGACCTCTGTACTACAGACCCTTTAAGGAACAGTTCTTATGAACAGATAGCATCTGCTCTAGAGGTCATTGCTACTTAAAAAGGCTAGTAAAAAAAGGAATGTTCTCAAAGAGCAAGACTTTGAGGTCAGATAAAGCTAAATTTGAATCTCAGTCTTTCATATTTACTCACATATCCTCTCTGAATCTCATTTCTTCCTTTACAAAAAATACAATAATATTTACATATAATACAATATTTTGAGGTTTATGTAAGATGGTATAGCTGAAAGCCACTAACAGTACATGGCACACAGTAGGTCAATGTATTTTAAATGACCAAATACAGGGAATGTTCCTTCTGCCACTGATTCAAGGAGTGCCATTAACCAGAGCAGTTGATATTGCCTGAGTTGACTTGTATTCACCTGGAAAGAAGTGACCCTGAAGGGACAGACCAAGAAGAAGAGGCCCTCCATGGAAAACCAAACAATTTGTCCATTTCTTTCTGAATAATCAAGATTGAGAGGTATTTCTTATGCAGAGCACATTATTTTCTAAGTTTGACAGCTCTACTCCACTCACAGTGGTGACATGCCATTCATGCTGGAGCAGGTAGGAAATTTCCCATGGTTTCTCTTTCATCATTCACTTTTGACATAGGCAGAATAATGGATAATGGCTCCCCTAAGATGTCCCCAAATATGTTGAAGTTGTAACTCCCAGTACCGCAGAATGTGACTATTTAGAGATAAGGTCTATACAGAGTATCAAGTTAAGGCAAGATCATTAGGGTGCACCCTAATATGATATGACTAGTGTCTTCATGAAAAGTGAAAATTTGGACACAGATATAAGGACAGACGGGAAGATGATGTGAAGACACAGGGAAAAGTCAGCCACCTACAAGCGAAGGAAAGAGGGATGGAACAGATTCACCCCCACAACCCTCGGAAGAAATCCCCCCTCCTGACACCTTGATTTTGGATTATTTAGCCTGAGAACCATGAGAGGACACATTTCTGTTGTTTAAGCCACTCAGTCTGTGGTACTGTTATGTAGCTAGCAAACTAATACAGACCCATAGAGCACTTAGTTGTTGCTTTGTAAGACAATGTAGAATTCTTGCCCATTCCTGCAAATAAAGACATTGGCTTCATAAAACCGTATACATACCCCAGTGCTCTGATTTTTTTTTCATATATGCTACCTTTTTATTCCAATGTCAAACCTTAGTGTGTTTTTAAACACTTTTTAAATGACAACTACACTCATCATATATACTTGAAATAATGCTCATGTCTCCATTGAAGTGATAGTGTGAATGTATTAGCTATACATTGCTGCATAACAAATCACCCCTCCTAAGTTAGTGCCTCAAGATAACACATGTCTATTATATCACAGTTTCTGTGGGTCAAGAATCAGGGCATGGCTTAGGTGAGTTCTCTGGCTCCAGGTGGCTCAGGGTGGAATCAACGTAGTGGCCAAGGCTGCTGTCATGCAGGGGCTCACTGGGACAGGATTGGTTTCCAACCTCACTGGGAAGGCAATTGACAGAATGTATTTATACATTGTTTTGCAATTTGTTGGACTGAGGGTTTGAGTTTCCTGCTGGCTGTTCCAGAGAATTTCTCAGTTCCTTGACAAGTGGGCTTTCAGTAGGGCAGTTTTTTTTCTTCTCAGAATATTACGGGGCTATAAATGTTTAGGTTACATGTATTGCCTTTGCACCACTTGAGTTGGAGTTGCAAGCATGCCCATCTCCCAGACAGTGCACATAGCACCCATTAGATATGAATTTATCCATCCGCTTCTCCCCTCTCCTACCTGCCCGACACCCTATGAATGTCACTTCCATATGTGCACATAAGGGTTGCTCAATTAGTATCAATTTGATGGTGAGTATGTGTGGTGCTTGTTTTTCCATTCTTGTTATACTTAACTAAGAAGAATGGGCTCCAGCACCATCCAGAATAATACAACAGGTGTTAGTTCACCATTGCTTTTTGTGGCTGAGTAGTACTCCATGGTGTGTGTGTGTGTGTGTGTGTGTGTGTATACACTACATTTTATTAATCCACTCAGGTATTGATGGGCACTTGGGTTGTTTCCACATCTTTGCAATTGTGAATTGTGCTGCTATAAACATTCGAGTGCAGATGTCTTTATTATAGAGTGACTTTTTTCCATTTGGGTAGATACCCAGTAGTGGCATTGCTGGATCAAATGGTAGTTCTACTTTTAGTTCTTTGAGGTATCTCCATATTACTTTCCAGAGAGGTTGCACTAGTTTGCTGTCCCACCAGCAGTGTATGAGTGTTCCTATTACAACGTGGTGGTTGGATTCATCTGAGTGAGCAAATGAGGTAGCCAAAGAGGACACCAAAGATAGAAGCCACAGGTCTTTTGTAATCTGATCTCAGCAGTGACATCCTGTCACATTTACTATATTCTGTTTGTTAGAAGCAAGTCACTAGGTCAAGCCCACATTCAAGGCCTCTCAAACATATACACCAGGAGGCAGGAGTCTCTGGAGGCCAGTGTAGAAGCTGCCTACCATAGCAACAAGTCCATCAACAAGCAGGCAGTGATGTCAGCATTGTGTTGACTGCTTGGCCAAGAACAGTGGTGAGATGCCATCAATCATGGCAATATTGAGATAATCTCAATTTCATAAATATTAAAATATATAAAAAAAGTCATCTTGAAGTCAAGCAAATACAATATGTTATTTCTTAAAATCTTTGAAACGGCACCCTGAAGTCATGTTTTATAATATTTTTTATCCTTTGTTTGACTTGTACATTATCTTTCACATTATATTACAGTAGAGAATAAAGAAAGTAAAAATAACACCAAATAAAATTTCTGGATACTGATTAATTAGTAGATCCTTTAATCAATCAGGAAATGGATACTAATGTGTTCTAGGAATGTATATCAACCATCAAAATGTCTGATGTATTCAGAGAAATGAGATCATCTTGACAAGAGAGTTTTAAAGGGTTCTGCTTCTAGCTGGCTGGTCAGGAGAGGGGAGCCCTCCCAGAGAAGGTGGGACCTGAGCAGGCATCCATGAAGTTCCACGGGTTCAGTTTCAATAGAGGACTCTTGAGTGGCAAAATTCTCTGCTGAATTTACACAAAGCATGAGAGGAGAAAGAAGCATTTGCAAGCCCAAAGTGATACCTCAGAGAGGACTGCACGTAGCTATTAAACCTACAAGTTTCTGTATTCAAGGGTTAAGCTGAATCTTTAAAGTGTACTTTTGCATTTTAATTATAAATTGCTACTTGTTTACTATTGTTAATTGCAAAAATTACAGAAAATTAGAAAGAAAGAGAAAAAGATTTTTAAAAAATTCCACTACCTGGGCCGGGCGCGGTGGCTCACGCCTGTAATCCTAGCACTCTGGGAGGCCGAGGCGGGTGGATCGTTCTGAGCTCAGGAGTTCGAGACCAGCCTGAGCAAGAGAGAGACCCCGCCTCTACCAAAAAAAATAGAAAGAAATTAATTGGACAGCTAAAAATATATATAGAAAAAATTAGCCGGGCATGGTGGCGCATGCCTGTAGTCCCAGCTACTCGGGAGGCTGAGACAGTAGGATTGCTTGAGCCTGGGAGTTTGAGGTTGCTGTGAGCTAGGCTGACGCCACGGCACTCGCCCCAGGCAAGAGAGTGAGACTCTGTCTCAAAAAAAAAAAAAAAAAAAAAAAAAAAAATTCCACTACCCAAAGGCCATGTAAATAAGCAGGTGAAATAAAAACGAAAAAAACAGAATTGAAATTGCCAGTTTGTTGTATCTGAGAGTTTGTAAGTCTGTAA
>RJWJ010017857.1:0-32403 GCA_004363605.1 Indri indri | reverse complement strand
ACTACAGGCATGCGCCACCATGCCCAGCTAATTTTTTCTATATATATTTTTAGCTGTCCAATTAATTTCTTTCTATTTTTGGTAGAGACGGGGTCTCGCTCTTGCTCAGGCTGGTCTCGAACTCCTGAGCTCAGAACGATCCGCCCGCCTCGGCCTCCCAGAGTGCTAGGATTACAGGCGTGAGCCACCGCGCCCGGCTTTTTTTTTTTTTTTTTTTTGAGACAGAGTCTTGTTCTGTTGTCCTGGGAAGAGTACAGTGGTGTTGTCATAGCTCATTGCAACCTCAAACTCCTGGGCTCAAGTGATCCTCCAGCCTCAGCCTCCCTGAGTTCTAGGATCACAGGCATGAGCCACCTGCCTGGTCAGAAAACCACTTCCTGGCCGGGCATGGTGGCTCATGCCTGTAGTCCTAGCACTCTGGGAGGCTGAGGTGGGTGGATCGTTTGAGCTCAGGAGTTCGAGACCAGCCTGAGCAAGAGTGAGACCCTGTTTCTACTAAAAAACAGAAAGAAATTAGCTGGACAACTAAAAATATATAGAAAAAATTAGCTGGGCATGGTGGTGCATGCCTGTAGTCCCAGCTACTCGGGAGGCTGAGACAGTAGGATCGCTTGAGCCCAGGAGTTTGAGGTTGCTGTGAGCTAGGCTGACGCCACGGCACTCTAGCCTGGGGAACAGAGTGAGACTCGGGTCTCAGAGAAAAAAAAAGAAAACCACTTCCTTATTTTGGAAAATTTTCTTTGAAGTAGTGGGGTTACCGTATATCCTTAATCACTGTTCTTTAATTTGACTTTTGAATTCTGGATGTCAGAAAAACAAATCTGTTTACAAGGCAACGATATGGTGCTTTCATTATGTATTAAATCACTGTTACTTGTTTGGGGAACCTGCAGCCTTGGGGCCATATGTGGCCTTCTAGATCCCTGAGTGCAGCCTTTTGACTGAATCCAAACTTTACAGAACAAATCTTTTTAAGAAAGGGATTTGTTCTATGAAGTTTGGATGTGGTCGAGGGGCCAGACTTGGGGATCCAGAGGGCCACATGTGGCCTTGAGGCTGCAGGTTGCCCACCTGTGCCAGGACAACTTTAAAGTGAGAAAGTGTAAGTGGTGAGCATAAGTGCTGAGATAGCTTTTGGATGTACAGTGTTCTAGGAAAACAGTAATGTAGTGGTTTACTCTTAGGCTGCATTCCTCATAGTTCTTGGGGTTAGGAGAATACAAGTGCCTCCCCGTCTGTTTGTTGGCTCATTCATTCATTTATTTATTCACTATTTCAGCATAGTTTGAGTACTATATGCCCAGAACTGAGCTAGATACTTTACAAGAATGGAAGAGATACATTATTCTCAGAGTTCACAGTTTAATAAGGAGTCAGATACATAGATGTTGCACTTACAGAAATAGGATTCCTGGAGTTATACAGGTATCAGAGGAACAGAGGGGAAAGGGCTCCTGATCAAGGAGGCTTCCAGGCGCGGCGTCGTCTCCTGTGTCATCTGGGCAAAGCAAGTCCTGAATTGAACAGCTGCGCATCAAGTCTTATGGTCCTTGTAGGGAATAATGCCAGAGAGATTCCTGCTCTGTTTCTATTCTTCCCTGTCAGGGAGTTTGTTTTTCTTTTTTTATTACTGTATTTTTAAAATTTTATTTTTATATACTGTCAATCTCACCTGTATACGAGCCAGGGAGTTTATGGTTCTGAGCTGGCCGTGGTGAGTGTGCAACTCACCAGAGACCACTCTGCTTCCTCCCTTTTACCCCCTTCCCAGAGCATGATGGGAGCCTGCGTTTTCATTTCAGACCGATGGATTTCTGAAGGACAACAACAACGCTGCCCAGCGCCTGCTGGATGGGATGAGCTTCATGGCTCAGTCAGTGTCTGAGCTTAGCCTTGGGCCCACCAAGGCTGTGACTTCCTGGCTGACAGACCAGATTGCCCCTGCCTACTGGAGGCCCAACTCCCAGATCCTGGTATGGTGTGGCAGGCTGCAGCCCTGACATAGCCCATCCTGCTTAGGCTGCTTCCCCTGTGCTCAGCTTGTTCTGTGAGGGAGGTGCAAACATTTTCTCCCAGTAAAATTAGCTCCAGCAGTACTGGGAGTGGTAGGATTTGTTGAGGCAGCCAGTTTTCTCTTTGCCCATTGATTTCTCTTTGTGGTATTCTGCAAATATTTTCTTTGTGGGGGTTTTAGCTTCCTTACTTGCAAGGGCCAGTTAATTCTGCTCAGATGTCTGAGGTTGCAGATACAGAGTCTGGAGGGAAAGGGGCCTGATACATAAATGTCTACAGCACCTACAGCAAGGGACACCTGGCTTCAGCCCAAACACTTTGTGACAGGAAACTCACTCCTTACCAGGCTTCCTTTCCACTCTCAGATAACTCTTACTGCTAGCAAGGCTTTGTCCTTACCGAGCTGAAACCTGCCTCCCTTAGTTTCTGGTTTTTTCCCTGGGTCTTGTTGACTTTCCAGCTGAGCAGACATGTACCATACCTGCCTCTCTGTTTTGTTTTGGGTTTGGAACAGAGCTGCAACAAGTGCGCGACGTCCTTTAAAGATAATGACACTAAGCATCACTGCCGGGCCTGTGGGGAGGGCTTCTGTGACAGCTGTTCATCCAAGACCCGGCCGGTGCCCGAGCGGGGCTGGGGCCCTGCGCCTGTGCGGGTGTGTGACAACTGTTATGAAGCCAGGAATGTGCAGTTAGGTAATGTGGGGCCTGGCTGCTGCAAACACGGAGGGGGAGAACTTTCCCTCCTTGGCACTGGGTGTTGGGAACTGGACCCCCACGTGCCCCACCCTGTTTCTAACCACAGCACTCTTCTGAGAGCCAACTGCTCCTCTGGTCTTGGCCAATCGTCCTCTAAACTCTTTGTTAGCAGAGTCCTGGGGATGCTCTTCCTGAGGGGGTGTGTTTGAACCCCTTCTGCTCTCTAAGCTGCAGAAGTGCTTCTGAGAGAAGGGAATACACACCTAGCAGCTGATTTCTGAAATGGCTGCAGTGTTTACCAGAGATGGCTTAGACTGGGGTTCTAGGTCATGCTCCTAGAACCTTTCTGCCTTACTTTAAAAGAAGGCTATAAAATAGCTTCAGAGGGTTGTAGGTAAAAGACTAACAGATGTCACCCAATTTCAGGGTCTGGGCTGACCTCACCTGTAGCAATCGTTGCAGGATAGCACAGTGGTACCCTGGGAAAAGAATCTAGAAGTGTTCTGCTATTGCCTGCTTGAGTTTTAAATTTGGGAAGTGACTTAAAAGGTGACAGGTTTTCTTTTATCATTATCTACAGATGTTACTGAGGCACAGGCGGAAGATGAAGGTGGAACTCTGATTGCTCGGAAGGTGGGCGAGGCAGTGCAGAACACTCTGGGAGCCGTGGTGACAGCCATTGACATACCACTAGGTGGGCCTGGCGGTGCTTCTCTTGGGTGTAGTGTATGTGGGATGAGGGGTTTTGGGGTGCCCTGGGCTGTCATTTTGTCAAAGTCTTGCCAACCTAGATCGAATTGGGCAGCAAGGAAGACAACCTTCACATTTGCTTCTGCTGAGTACCTTGGTGGTTTCGTATTTATTCTCTTACACCATCTAGTGTCACATAACAAACTACCTGAAAAATGTAAAGGTTTAAAACAACAACCATTTAATGGTGTCTTACAACTTTGTTGGCTAGAAGTTGGGAAGGGTAATGATTCTGCTCCAAATGGCATTGCCTGGAGTTACTACCTGATATTCCAGGGTGGCAGCTAATCTTGAGGGTGCATGGTGATGTCACTTGTGCGCCAGGTGCCTTGGCACGGGTAGTTGGAAGGCTGGCCCTGCAGAGCCCTCTGTATGTTCTCCAGGCCTGTTCTTGTATCTCTCCAGTGGTAGCTGCACTTCTTAAATGGTGGCTCAGGGCTCTAAGCATTAATAGTCCAAGAGACAGGAAGTAGAAGCTGCCAGTATCTTAAGGCCTGGGCCTGTAAACTGGCACTTCTGTAGTCAGTATCCCGTATTCTGTTGCGGTCACAGAGCCTGCTCGGATTCAAGGGAGGGGGCAGGAGTGTCAAAGATGAAAGGCATTCCAAAGATTTGTGACTGTCTTTGACACACTAGCCAAGCTGCTGTTAATTTAGGATTTAATATATCAATAGCTACATAGCTCCACGTGTAGTCGGGATGGGAAGAGGAAGAGGAAGGGAAATCAACCAGTGTGTGGCTGGCTTAGGCAGGGTTGGCCAGGCATGGGGCAGTTTGGTACATCATAGGGGAGAGACCAAAGGTTTCTGGGTGGGTGGTGAGGAAAGTGGCTTGGATCAGATTTCATCCTTGTGGCTCACAAAACGAGCAGATGATGAGCTTTTACACAGGGATGTAGGAATTAGATGGATGTGCCCAGGCTTGAAGCTCAGGTTGCATCTGCCCTCGGGCTCCTGGGAGAGGGAAGGGCCACGCTTGGCACAGATGACCTGCCAGCTGTGCTCACCAAGTGCTCACTTACTGAGGACCCACTGGGTGTGAAGTCCCAGGCCAGTGTGTTAGACGGTCTGTTTCTTGTCGTCAAGGTGGAACATTAAAGATGGTAAGAGCCCTAGAGGTTAAGTAACCTGTCTTAGTCCTGCAGCTACTAATGCACTTGTCCTCAGTGGAACTGGGGCTCGAGTGTCTGACTCCAGAGCCGAGCCTTCCTTAGTTCCCTCAGGGGTTCCTGCTGTGGCTGTCCTTCTGGGTCTCCTGGAAAGCTTGTGCGTCTGTCAGCAGCAGGGCCTAGGCCCGGCCCAGAGATTCTGATCCGGATGGTAAGGCGCGGAGGCCGGGCCTCTGGATTTTTTAAAGTCTCTGTTGGTGACTGTGCGGTTGGGATTACCAGCCAGGAAGTGTCTGAGGACGCCCTCTTGCTCGTTGGGACTCGGCAGTGGGTTTTGTGTGTCCTGACCGTTGTCGTTCCTTCGCTGCCATAGGTCTTGTAAAGGACGCGGCCAGGCCGGCGTACTGGGTGCCTGACCACGAGATCCTGCACTGCCACAACTGCAGGAAGGAGTTCAGCATCAAGCTCTCCAAGCATCACTGCCGGGCCTGCGGACAGGGCTTCTGTGACGAGTGCTCCCATGACCGCCGGGCTGTCCCCTCTCGTGGCTGGGATCATCCCGTCCGAGTCTGCTTCAACTGCAATAAAAAGCCCGGTGACCTTTAACCCCAGTCCCCTCTCCGAGTCCTTCACAATTCCTTAGGTTCTCAGGGTTAGCAACTGAAGTCTCATTGAGGTAGGCCCTCCTCCCGGTCACCTGCTGTGGTGTGTGTCCTCTCCTCTACTCATCCTGGGGCCACTTTCCCTCAGTGGGGGTGAGCCTGGGCAGGCCCGAAGGCATGGACCCCTCAGGGCAGGGGCCGAGCAACTATAGCAAAGGGGAAATGAACCTGAATCCGTTGCAATTATTTCATCTTAAAATAGTATGTATGTATGTGTGTCTGTATCTCCATATATACATATGAAAGGATCCTGCAGTGTATCGAGCCTGCACAGCCTGTCCCCAGCACAGGGTAAGGTGGCAGTGGCAGCAGGTCTTCCCCACAAAGCCAAGCCAGGTGCAAAGCCACTGCGTTGCCGGTCCCCTCTTGCTGCTCCTCCCCGAGCCTCAGAAGCCTCTCCCTTCCTTGCCTTTTCCCTTCCTGCCTCTCAACGGCCCGCAAGTGAGCCTCCCAGGGACTTCTTGCTTGAAATGGCCTGAAGGTAATTCACCTGGGCCTCGGGGAGTCGAATCCCAGTTCTTGGCTTAAGCCTGTTTTGGTCAGAGACCACCCAACTTCGTGTGCAGGTCACCAGAGTGGGTGGAGGGTCAGAGGTCGGGTCTTCAGCCCTGAGAAGTCAAAATGCAGGTGCCTTGCCATCCCTCGTACCTGGGAGAGCAAGGAAGGCAGCGGGCCTTCCCGGCAGCGCTTGCTGCTCATTGACGCTTCTGTCTCCACTAGGCCTTCCTAAAAGGCGGTGCCCTGCTCCTAAACTGAAACACCTGCCACCTCTGTCCCCCTCCAACCCCCTCGAGTCCATGATTTGCTTCTGAGTGTCGCACTAGGATTTTTATTGCTTAAAGTGTCTTAAATCTTTGTTCCCAGTCATATAACCTCTCTGGCTATTGGAGGGGGTGATCATGAGAAACCTTCCAGGGAAACAGAACACAGAATGGACTGTTAGTTGTTTTTTTAAAGTATATATAAATATTGCAACAGATCATTAAAAGTTCTCTTTTCAGTCCTTGCAAGAGAAGTCAGCGAACTTTTGTTTCTCATCAAGAGCTTGGACGTCCATATCTATTGTGAGTGGAAAGAGACTGTTGTGCTGAAATCCTGTCATCATGGTGGATTTTATCTTCAGTGGCCAAAAATGAAGACTTGAAGCATACTTCTTGACTGAACTGGTGGGTGGGTTGAGTTTCAAGGAGGTGCGTAGGTGGTTATTCCTGGCGTGAGTATCCGTGTGACACGAGCCCTGGAGTGTGTTGGTCCTTCTCCGACCTGCTCCTTATCGCCTCCTGTGGCCCAGTGACTGAGGCCCTACTCTAGAACTGTGTATTATCAAATTCGCCATTATAAAGGAATCTTCCTGCTGAATGTAGACTGTGCTCTTTCCTCTAACTCCATCAGGAAAGCTTGCTCACCTCTTTCCAGTTGATGGGAAAGTAGCTGGTGGCTTTCAGAGCAGAAGCCAAGTGAGACATATTTCTAAGGTCGTAATATTTTCCTGTAAATATGTTTATTATTCTGACACATAAGAACTTTTTTTTTTTTTTTTTTGAGACAGAGTCTTGCTCTGTTGCCCGGGCTAGAGTGCCGTGGCATCAGCCTAGCTTACAGCAACCTCAAACTCCTGGGCTCAAGCAATCCTTCTGCCTCAGCCTCCCAAGTAGCTGGGACTACAGGCATGTGCCACCATGCCAGGCTAATTTTTTCTATGTATCTTTAGTTGTCCAGCCAATTTCTTTCTATTTATAGTAGAGACGGGGTCTCGCTCTTGCTCAGGCTGGTCTCGAACTCCTGAACTCAAGCAATCCTCCCACCTTGGCCTTCCAGAGTGCTAGGATTACAGGCGTGAGCCACCATGCCCGGCCTGGAGTGGGTTTTAATCTCATGACAACAGACTGCTCCCCCCCAGCTTTTAGGTAGAGGGCATGCCCCTGATCAGTTTGCTGCTAGGACCAGAACTTTGCGGATTGTCATGAATATTCCTTCATTTAGAGATGAGAGCTGATGGTCACAGGATTTTTTTCTAGTGACTGTATGGTTCCACACGTACTCACTCATCACGCAGGCATCCCGTACTTGGCTGTTCCTCGGCCTTTCCCCAGTGGGGGTGAGCGCTGGGTGGGAGCTGCAGCACAGGCCGAGCTGCACTGGCTTGGCCTGGGGTGGGCAGCGAGGCGGGTGTGTGCAGCTTGGGAAACGGTTTTGTGGCTTGGCTTTTGAGTTCTCTGTAGCTGTGGTATCAAGGTCATGGGGGGACTCTTCTCTCACAGTGGCAGAGACTGGGTATTACTCCTGATTTGTCATTTCTAGGTTTAAAATAGATACTACTAATGACCTGTGGGAGCACTGAAAAAAATTTTTTTTCCCTTTGAATATGACACTTCTTTCTCCCTCCTGCCTTGTCTGTCCAACTCCTATGTCAGTGATCCACTGTTTGCCCATCTCTGGCTACTGACGCTGTGGTCTTTGTCCCTCCCTGCCCCAGTTTCTCTCCCCGCATCTCTCTTTCCTGCCTTCATCTCTTTCACCCGTATCTTCTCTCAATTTTTTGGGTGAGTGGGGCAGGGTGGGGAAAGGTTTGGGAAAAGAGGTGAAATGTCACAGCCATATTAGACCTGGTGGTTCTGTCGTTGTGCTGGGGCCACATGATAGTGACATTTCTAGCTTGTCACTATCCTAGTCTAAAGCTCTTTTAATAGAAATCAGGCAGAAAAATCTAAACTCCCTTACACTAGTCAGACTAATGGAAGAAAGGAAGTATACCAGTATCCAATTAATGGGAGGTTTTTTCCTGCTCTATATGCATCTAATCCCAGCCTCACCTATTTGGGGTGAAAGCCAGCTAAATACAGGATGAAAAAGAAGTCTTAAAAAACCCACTGAACTATGATACATCTACATTTCAGCTTGGTTAATTTTCTCAAACTGAAAACCATATAACCAGCCAGCACCCAGATTAAGAAATGGAACATGGCCATCCTACCCCTGCTCCCCAACTGGGAGTAACCACTATTTAATAAACTGACATTTAATAACATAGTTTAGATCTCCCTCCTTTTTAGGGGAGGTGCGACATAAAAACTTTTCATCACTTTATGGTTTAAAAGACTTGCTCATAGGTGAAGGTAGTTGTTAAACATATCCCTGACAGCAGTGACTAGAGATTTTAGCTTGTGGCCGAAAGCTAAGTGGTCTAAGCAGTGGACCCAGTGGGATCGTTACACATCCCCTGGGTTTAACTCTGCTGGTTTTACTTATTTGGGAATTGGAAAAGCAAAGAGAACAGATATGTCAGTGCTTGTTATATGCTGGCACTGTGCTAGGAACTTTATATAAAATATATATATTAAAAATAAGATACACACACGTACGGTTAATTCTCATAACCACCCTGGAAGGTAGGCGGTAGAGTTCACACTTTACAACTAACGACATTGGCTCACAGAGGTTCAAAATCCCAGAGTGGCCTGGCAAATGGGCTGAAGCTGGCCCCTGAGTCCAGGAGGCCTGCACAACTCCAAAGTGAGGAGTCTATACTCTGTCTTGTACAGCCTTCCCTGGTATATCACGGTAGAGCGTCTTCCTTTAAGTTTTCCTTCTCCTTCACACCTTGTGAATTCTTTTGCATTTCCAGATAAAGTCACTATCTTTAAGGGGGAAGTTAAAAAAAATCAGAGTACCTGCTACTATTGTGTCTAGAGAGCTTAACTTTGTATCTAATAATTACCACTGTCCTAAGAAGTTCTCTTGGCAAAAGACAGTAATATTAAATACTTGCCTTTCACTAAAAGCTTCATGATCTCTCAAATCATTAACAGAAGCAACATGTTACACCATGGTTCTTTTTTGTAGGTTTACTGTTTGGTAGAAAAACAGGTTAATACTTTTATATCAACATTTCACCAACTGCCACTCCTAGATTACAAAAGTCAAAGCCAATTTTCTTTGACACTGGGCCCTTAAATCTGACATTTATGTCATCACGCTAGAAGCCGGAGCTGCTGTACCCTACATTCTGGAAGGTGCCTCAACAAGGGTGCATTAAGGATTGTTTTAAACTTTTAGCATTGAAAAAGATCAATCATTCCTCCCAATGCCTATGGATGATAACAACAGGAGAATCTCAGAGATTTGCTATGGATATTGAGTTTGAGAAGGCTAGTTTAATGAGTCTAAATTCCAGCCTTAAATTTTTCTGTGGAGACTCAGGGAAATGAGTCTCCCCCTGCTCCTGCTAGTACAGAAGATGAATGTCTTCCTGTGACCCAGGCACTGACTAGTCAAACAGTCTCACCAGTCTCATCATTAGGCTTCTCCCAAACAGCTTGTGGTGAAAGCAGCAGCTTTAATTTGGTTACTATAGTTTTCACTGATCGTCAGTCCTCAGAACTAGTCTTTTCTGTTAAACAAAAAAAAGGGGGACATAAACTATTCTAAGGAATTCGACAAGAAAAGGAAATAGGCACCTTTTATGAAAAGGACTGTCAAGCTCTCTGAGCACACTGTTTAACTGAAACAACTTTGCTCAAGTGTCTCCACAAGAAACACTTAGCACCTTGCCCCCCAGCAGCCAGATGGCTGGGATCTGTGTCACTTAAAATGCCCTCATTAGAAACAGAAATAAGCCACTCTTTACTCCCCTAAGTCAATCCACATTCCTCCTGGCTGTACCCTGCAGAGTTAGCAGTAGGAGAAACAATAAAGGTCCCGCTGGACAGCCATGAGCAGGCCCGGCGCTCCCCGAAAGCCCCCAAGCCGTGAAGAGAAGGCCACACTGGGAATGTCGGCCTTGGAGGTGGGGTACGGAGAGGGTATGGTTCTGAGCAGCTGGGCATCACGGAGGCTCCAGATTCTCGTGTAGCAGTCCTGGCCCACTATGAAAGAGGGAAGGCACAAGGCAGGTTATCTAGAGAATGCAAAACGAAACTTACATACATGTAGACATGGCTTCTCATGATTCTACAGAGCTAAGCATAATTTCATGGGAGCCACAAAACACAAACTCACTAACAGAAAGTATCTTTACTGATAACAAGAGTCACCCTGGTGCTCCAGAACCATAACTAGCTGCAGGTATTTAAAGTGACAAGACGTACTGGTTGGCTGTGTAATGCCATGGCTGGCTCAACAGGCATCCTTGCTAACGGCTGGGCATTTTGTTTTTCTTGGTGTCAAGGAATGTTTATTATTAAGTGGGAGCCCAGCCCAATGGTCTAGATGATAGACAACTGATTTCCTTTTTATGAAACAGTAACCAGGAAGATCTGTCAACTTCATTACATCCTGGTAACAGACCAGGTTGACAACTCTCCCAGAGCTCTTTTGGTTTAATGGTTCAGTTCCTAAGACCACATAGTCTTCAGAGCTTTAAGTTCTGAGGAATATGACCACAACACCAGGGTTATGGGAGCCCAGATACATGATACATGCTACTGGAGATCTTCAGCAGGAGGAGGAGGAGGGCAGGCAGTCATGGATTTCACATTTGTGATTTTGACCACCTGAGTGACTCTGAGACCATGGTGCTACCTCCCCTAGGCTGACTCCTGGCTGCAGTTTCTTACCAAAGCTAGTGACCACCTGCGGCTGCCTTTCCACAAAGCTTAGCTCTCGGCTGGGTGCAGTGGCTCATGCCTATAATCCCAGCACTCTGTGAGGCCAAGGCTGGAGGACTGCTTGAGCTCAGGAGATCGAGACCAGCCTGAGCAAGAGCAAGACCCCCGTCTCTACTAAAAATAGAAAGATCAGCTGGGCATCATGATGCATGCCTATAGTCCCAGCTATCTGGGAGGCTGAGGCAGGAGGATCACTTGAGCCCAGGAGTTTGAGGTTGCTGTGAGCTAGGCTGATGCCACAGCACTCCAGCCCAGGCAACAGAGCGAGACTCTGTCTCAAAAAAAAGAAAAAAAAAAAGAAGGCTTAGGTCTTTTCTATTTTCTAGCACACAGAAGCTCTTCTGAGATAAAAATTTGTGAAAAATGGATTTTAAAAGGAAGTTAAGCACTGGTGTTGATAAGAGTAGTAAATAAGACTAAGAAAGTTCTAACAAAGTGATACTTCTTAGCCACAAAGCGTTTCATGGGGAATAAGTACTTTCTGTAGAAATATTAACAAGCTTGAGGATTCATGAAGACTGAGAACATATTCCTTAATGTCAAGGGCCTATTTCATATGTAAAAACACTGATCTTTCATGCTTTCAGATTATTCTATAGCCCAGAAACGATAAAATCTGTAATCAATTGGTAACTCCTTTCTAGGGCGTTTGGTGGCCAGATAGCTGCTCCTGTTCTACAGTTCAGGGATCCACAGGGATGGTGGTAAAGGCACCAGGAATCAGTTACTTCGTAATGACCATAGCTCCTGTTCTCAGCATCCCCTGGTGCAAATGTGAGCAGAAAGAACAGGAGCCCAAGTTTTCAGACAAGTCAGTGCACGATGGGATAATGCTGGCCTGATCAATAGACTCAGACCCCAAATCCAGGTCCCTCAGCACCTCACCTGCCTGTTTCTGAAGTGATGTCTGCCTACTGACATGCGGACAAAGGCTCTGTGACTGGGGGATGTTTAAACCATTGCTTAACAGACAACTCTACTTCCCTTCCAGTCTCCCCACCCAACTATCCCTTGATTGAATTCTGTTTCTGAGTAAACTCTCCCTCTGCTAAGCTGCTGGGGCCCCTAAGAGATGCTACTTGATGGGATGGAATCTCCCCCTCCTTCCTCAAGTACCTGCCACCACGATTCCTTCTTCCTCATGCACGTGCAAGGGCAGGTAGGCGTACTCGTTCACATGGCCTTCGTACTGCCTTATACACTTCGTGGCTCTCAGGTCCCACAGCTTGATCTGTGGGGAGAAGCAGGAACACGGGTGAACCCCAGGTGTGAAGCCAGGAGAGGTGGTCTACAGTGCCCTTTTCAGGTCATGAAGGTCTACATCTCGAACTCCTGAGCCCTGAAGTCCATCAAAAGAACGTAACCAGAGAACCCCTTTCTCTTCTGTCTAGGCCAGATGATGCTCACCCAAGCAGCAAAGCAGCCCTCAGGGATAGCCTACAACTTGCCTGGTCTCTAGCTACCCTTCCCCTGCCTGGTGTCTTGGCACAAGGGTCTCTCCTGCAGAATCCCTTTACCTGGCAGGGCTCTGGGTCACAAGATCCTGTGGCTTGAGGAAGGCAGGTTTCCCTACCTTTCCAGCCATGTCTGATGCCATCACACATTCCTCTTCTTGGAGGATTTGCACAGAGGTCACTGCTGAGTCATGGAACAGGCGGGTGGCCTTCCACCCCTTGCCTTGATTTCCACAACGCAGATCAATGGCAAAGATCTCCCCGGAGCGACAGCCATTAAACAGCAAAGGAGCCTGTGGAAAGAGGGATTGCTTGGTGCCCAGCTACTACTACACCTCCCACTGAGGCTGGGAAGGGTGTGTACTCCTGAATATATCCCTACCCCCGCCCGGCTTTCCTCCCTCCTCCCAGCCTCTGGGTCAGAAGGTGTGGGTGGACACGTGTCAGTCAGGTTTTGGGGCTCAATGGAGTCAGGAGGGAAAGTGAGTCCTTGTGAAAGGGTAAAAGCGGTGGACCCCTTGTGTCCTCTGGCGTCCTCCTAGTGTGGAGCACACAGGACATAGGAGCTGGCCCCCTGGCTACATTGTTCCCTTTGGGCCCTCTCTCTGAAGCCCCAGTGATAGCGCCCTGTCTCCAAGGCCTTTGGTAGGGCTGCAGTGATGAGTGCAGAGTAGGAGAGGTCAGAGATGCAGGTAAGATGTGGGGTCCTGATTAGAAGGGCAGATGGCCAAGGAGGCCTGAATGATGAACTCTGTGCTTGCTGCCAAAGTAGGTCAGCAGACTTCCTCCTCCCCGCTTTCACAGAAAGAGAGCATTTTCTACAGGCAAGCCTTTGAAATATAGTAATGACTAGGAGTTTGATTTTTATATACAAAATGTACAACTTGAAAGGGGTGTATGAAACTAGTGCTATGAACTGGTACTTAATTTACACATTTTAAAAATTTGTCCTGCTGGCTAGGTCCAAGAACCCAAGAAATGCTAACAATTCATTTAAAGAGGAAGTTGTCTAAAGCCAGCTTAGGCAGGCCTTTCTGGATCAGCCAATTTTCACTTGGCTCAGATACATTCACAAAGTGACCTGTTAATCCTTTCTGAGGCTCTTTTTAGATGCCATACAGGGGAATCCAATTTGAATTCAGCCAAATTTCCATTCTGGGCAAACTTTATTATACCCTTCCCAATCCAACCAACCAAGAGAGCAAACTGCTGGGTCAAGACATCACTGCTGGTCACAAACGACTGCCGGTGCCCCGTCACCACATTGGTTAGCAGGACACGCCGAGACAAGCCTAGCAGAGACAGAGAGGGGCCAGTGAGACAGTGTCATCTGTAGTCTGGGGGAAGGGACTGCTGGATAGGGCTTTTTTTTTTTTTTTTTTTTTTTGAGACAGAGTCTTGGTCTGTTGCCTGGGCTAGAGTGCTGTGGCATCAGTCTAGCTCACAGCAACCTCAAACTCCTGGGGCTCAAGTGATCCTCTTGCCTCGGTCTCCCGAGTAGCTGGGACTACAGGTGCTTGCCATCACACCTGGCTAAGTTTTTCTATTTTTAGTAGAGACGGGGTCTCGCTCTTCTCAGGTTGGTCTCGAACTCCTTAGCTTAAGCTATTTTTCCGCCTTGGCCTCCCAGAGTGCTGGAATTACAGGTGTGAGCCACTGAGCCCGGCCCTGGATAGGGTCTTAGGGTCTGTTAAATCCTCTTCTGTGAGTACCTGTGGAGGCAGGCTCACCTGTACTGAAGCAATTATTTGCCTGGATGTTCAGTGACCATGCACAGGACCAGGCACCAGGGATCCGGAAACTGCAGAGCATGCCAGGCCGGTCCACTCCTGCTGAGGGGATCAGAAAATGTAGAGCATGGCTGTCCCTTAGGTAGGCCACTGACCACTAGATTTGGAAAACACCCATATCTGCCCTGAGCTGCTCTGAGGGTCTATATCTTGGCCCCATTGTGGATTTTGTGGGAGAGACAGAGAGAGAGACAGACAGACAGACAGACACACACACACACATACACACTCAGCTGGGCTGCCAGGCTCAGAGGTGGTTATTCTGAGAGCGAATGTGTGTTAACATTCCCAGTAGTTGTGTTAACAGTACTAACAGCTATCAGGGAGGCAGCGCAGTGTCACCCTACCAGATCACACTAT
Source organism: Indri indri (assembly GCA_004363605.1). Lineage (NCBI taxonomy): Eukaryota > Metazoa > Chordata > Mammalia > Primates > Indriidae > Indri > Indri indri. The sequence continues at coordinate 17,962 of RJWJ010017857.1, read as the reverse complement.
CAGCTATGTGATCTCAAGTAAAACATTTTAAAACTAAACTTTGTGCACTTAGGCACAAATCCTAAGGATACAGTTAGTTCAATGAGTTATCACAAAGTAAATATAGCCATGCACTCGGCACCCAGGTTAAGAATTAAAACAACCCAGTACCCCCAGAAGCCCCCCTCACATCCCTTTTCCAATTACTACCCCCCCCAACTCCTCCCCAAAGGGAACCACTATCCTGATTTCGAACACTAAAATTTGGTTTTGTAAAGCAAATTCTGAACCTATCTTTGCCTCAGTTTCCTCATCTGTAAAATGGTGATAAGATACATTCCTGCCCCATATGCTTGCTGTGTGATGAAATGCTGGGCACTGGGCCAAGTGTGTGTGAGCTCGTCTCATTCTCCATGGAAGCTAAAGGGGTGGTGCTGTCTTCACTTCGAAGGGGTTCAGCAGTCTGTTCGAGTTGGTAAAGGGCAGAGCTGGGATCTGTGCCAGGTCTGCCTGCAGCGTGCATGCTTAGAGGCCTGATCCTTGTCTTACTGATCCTAATTCTCTAAAATACTGAAAACTTAGTATCTAGAATGCTGCCAGGAAGGAGCAAACTGCCTTCAGCCAGAAATGCTGTAAGTATCTCCAGTCGTGCAGTAGGTGCTTAACAGATGTCTTCTGAATGATCTGTACAGGCAATCCAAATCAGTGCTCTGATCTCTTGCATTGGTTAAATACACTCTAACGCTAGTCTGGCTGCTGAAATGACCCAAAAGGGGTAAAAAGGAGCAGACACTGTAAAAACACACATGCTTCTAGTACTAATCCTGGGACAGGCTTAAGGAATCCTCCCACAGTGCTTCTGCAGTGTCTCTGCCCTGTGAGCGCTGACTCCAGCTCAGCCAGCCTGCAGTTCCCACACCTCCTCAAAGAGCCACCCCCACGGAGCTCCCATGGGACAGAGGACAGAGACCTCCTAAAAGCACTGACTTCTGCAAAGGAAAAGGACCCTGTACCTGGGTGACTACTGACGAACAGTGATGCTGGGAGCAGGGTGGCACAGCCTGGAGTCTCTGCAAGTCCCATGAGGCACAGCCTAGAAAAAGCTGTTAAGGATAGTCAAGTACAAGGATTCCCTTTGGGAGGAAGAACGGACATTTACCCTTCAAAAAAGCGTAGAAGACACAAAGTAGGACAGAGAGTAACACCCAATATCCAGATTTAACACGTGTTTACATTTTCCACACTTAGATTCAGATATTTTCTAAAGGAAAAAAAGTCACAGAAACAATTAAAAGCCTTCTCTGACCCCTGCCCACTCCAATTCTCCCTTCTCCTCTACCTGGAATTGCCCTTTCAAATTGGTATAAGTTCTTCGAGGCCATGTTATAATACTTCCATTACATGCATCTGTCCATGAACGATATATAGTACCATCTGGTTTTAGCTTTAATTTTAATTATTTTTTTTTTTTTTGAGACAGAGTCTCACTCTCTTGCCTGGGGCGAGTGCCGTGGCATCAGCCTAGCTCACAGCAACCTCAAACTCCTGGGCTCGAGCAATCCTACTGCCTCAGCCTCCCAAGTAGCTGGGACTACAGGCATGCGCCACCATGCCCGGCTAGTTTTTTCTATATATATATATTTTTAGCTGTCCAATTAATTTCTTTCTCTTTTAAGTAGAGACGGGGTCTCGCTCTTGCTCAGGCTGGTCTCGAACTCCTGAGCTCAGGACTATCCGCCCGCCTCGGCCTCCTAGAGTGCTAGGATTACAGGCGTGAGCCACCTCGCCCGGCCTAATTATTTTTTTTTTAAGAGATGAAATCTCACTCTATTACCCAGCCTGGAGTGCATGGGCACAATCATAGCTCACTGCTGCCTCCAAGTCCTGGGCTCAGGTGATCTTCCTACCTCAGCCTCCCAATTAGCTGGGACTACAGGTATATGCCACCATGCCCAGCTAATTTTTTTTTTTTTGAGACAAGGTCTCACTCTGTCACCCAGGCTAGAGTTCAGTGGTGTCATCATTGCTCACAGCAACCTCAAACTTTTGGGCTCAAGTGATCCTCCCGCCTCAGCCTCCTAAGTAGCTGGGACTACAGGGGTACAACCACACCTGTGCTAATTTTTCTATTTTTTGTAAGGTCTCACTCTTGCTCAACCGGTCTCGAACTCCTGAGCTCAAGCAATCTTCCTGCCTCAGCCACCCTACTAGCTAAGATTATAGACATGAGCCACTGCACCCAGCCAGCTTGTTTTTAAACATATGGAAGTGGCATTGCAACGAGACTCTTCTACAACTTTCTTTCTCCAGTGTCTCTCAGATTCATCTATGTTGATGCATATCGTTCTAGTTCATTCATCTGTATACCAGACTGGATAAATTGCGAATATACTGTGAACAATATATAGCATATGTACCACGATAGGCACCCAGTTTGTTTTCAGTTTCTTTGCACTGCTACCAGGACGAACATCTCTTCCCGTCGCCTTGCTTCCCTCTCCCATGTGTGGGAGCTTCTCTAAGGCAGTGTTTCTGAAACCCATGGTAAGAGTTTCATTTTACACTGAAATGTAATATACACACACAAATATTTGAAAAGTTTCATAAAATATTTACCCTTACTAGATATGAAATTGATTATTTTCTAATTATTTCATTAAGAAAAAAATACTTCCCAATAAATTGATTTAATGGCTCACCGGCAGGTCACGACCTGCAACGTGAACACACTGCATTAGGGTCTATACCTAGGGTAGATATGTGGGGTCACAGGGGACCATACATCTTCAACCTAAAATATCAATTTACTGATACCAGCAGTTTTCCTGATTCTTCACATGTGAAAAAACTTGGCCTTATCAGCCCTTAAAATTTTTGATTATCTGAATGGGTACAAAATGACATCTCATTATTAATTTACATTTCTCTCACTACAAGTGGGTGTAACAAGTCATATGATTATAGTCATTCGGGTTTCTGTTTATTTCAGTTGCCTCTTTATACCCTTTGCCTACTTGTCTACTGGACTGTCTTCTGGTTCATTTGGTTTCTCTTCCTTTCCCTTCACAGCCAAACTTCTCTCCCGAGGAGCCTACGTTTGTCCCCGCTTCCTTACCTTCTTTCACTCTTCAACCCACTAAAATCCAGGCCTGATCCTCATCTTCCAGTAAAATGTTCTCACCAATGTCTAACCTGCTAGTTTCTAAATCTGATGCAAACATGCCAGTCATGCCCTGTGGCCAAGTAGCCCAATTTCTACGACACACTCCTTCTTGGCCTCTGACCCACCTGTCTCTCGGAGGTCCATCCTTGGCTCTTCTATCACCAGACTGACGGGCTAGAACCTAAGCCTGTCTCCTTCAGTCTCTGTCCACCCGCCACTCCTACTCCATCAGTTCACGTCCCTACAGTCTTGCAGCAGCCTTCCATCTGAGGGCTCACCCTCACCAGTCTATCCCCCACCCCAAAGGAATTGTTTAAATAAATGGCTCGTCAATCACAATCATCCAGGGGCATCCCACAGCCCCAAGGATTCAGTCCTGAAAGGCCCCAGTTAGCCAGAGACGTCATGGATATCAAACTATTTCCAACTACATCAAGCTCTTTCTTGACTCTTCTTTCTCCTAGGAGCTCCCGTCTCCTCCCCCATGTGGCTATCACCTTCTAGGAAGGCTGCTGCAACTCCTGAATCCCTCCTGCATACAATTTCCCTCACAGACTGATTACCTGTTGAGCAGCCTGTCCCTAGCACCTTGCACAGCCATTATATATGCTCAAGAGATGTTGGTTAGATGACTACACACATACCTCATTGAAAAATGCAAAAATCTGCAAAACCACCAAGCAACACTCTAAACCATCTGAATGTGTACCGCCCTGGGTGGTAAGCTCCATGATAAATATCTCTAGTATATGAAGGCTTTTGAAACTATAAATGAGAACACTGCTGCTTCCTAAATAAACCACTTTTGCTTCTGGGTTTGGAGGGCAAAGATGTGGGAGAAAGTGGGATATGTACTTTTAGTTACGAAGGCTGAAACTCAGCTTATACTCTAACTTTGTACAGTACTTATGGGACCAGTATCACATATTTAATCCTTTAACAGGCCACAGGTTAACTAAGGGCCCAGGAAGTGGACAAAGAATTCAGTCTAACTTCCTACCACTCTTGGGAGAAAAATGGAGAGTACAGGTCTGAACAAGGTAACCCTTTCTGTAAAGGGGAACTTTCTAAGTTCCATGACCTTTACTAGAAGCACAAAAAATCTTCAGCACAAAAGCGTGATTACCCAAATTAACCACCAGAGGACAAGCCACTGATCAAACTACAACAGATCATACTCTTTAAACCCAATTATATGGATTGGTATCCTCTTCTCAGCCCATAGAAAGAAACAGAACACACCATGGTGTTTTAAGATTAGAAATGAGAGTGAGGTTCTTACTTTCTCTGCAAAGCCTGACCTCTTCTGTCCTCTGGTTAGATCATCATAGTAACAGGTAGTCCCATCAGCCTATTAGCCCTACAGAGTCTGATCAAATGGAGGCCACGTAAAACTTTCAATTTATACAGCACAGTTTTGTGCCTTACAGTGAATTTATAATCAGATCTCTAATGTACGCTAGGCTTTAAAACTGTTTGAAATAGAGTGCTGTGAAACAGATTTAAAAAAAAAAAAGGTTCTGATTCAGCAATCATTTGTAGAGGTTCACTGATGTGCCAGAAACTGTGCTAGTGCATTCACAGACGTTAAGTAATGTTAATCTCATGACAACTCATGAAGTAGGTGTTAAGTGCCATGAGTGGTCACATAGTTTCAAGAACTCATTTACTACACGAATGAACAAAGGACAAGAGTCATTGACATGTGGCTCTGGGTCAAACAAGTTCTGTGCAGCATCAAGAGCCCCCAAGGGTACCAGAAGAAGGACCCAGGCACCATGACACTACATGATTGTGCTCCTAACAAAAAATCTGACTGCTCTCTGGGAAGGCAGAGACTAGAACGTTAAGTGCTGTGAAAAGGCCATCACTGGCGGGGACCCTAGGCCCAGAGCCCACAGACCCACTTCCAATGCCAAAGAACACCCTTCTCTGACCCTGCCCTCAGCCTTCCCTGGGAGGACCCTACCTGCTTTCCTCCTTAACCTAGGAAGATTTAGGGTTCCTTCCCAAGGCTATACTGTTCCCTTCTGCTTTTTTTCATCTGCTAAAGCACAAACTCTCTGGCATGAATGCTGGGTCTGTCTACTGATCCCAGCACCTGATGCCACATGCCACAGTGGGAGAGTGGGCAGGCTCAGGAGCAGACTGCCTGGGTTCCAATCCTATCTCCACCACTTACACGTCAAGTTCTAGAACAGTGTCTGGCACATAGTGACATCAATGTCATCCTGAGAAATGGCCATCACGGGACCTCAATTGCTTCTCTGTGCTCCACTGGAATGCTTGTTTTCTACTCATGGGCATTGCTTTTCTGTAAAAAATTTTTTGTAGAGACAGGGTCTTGCTATGTTCCTAGGCTTGTCCCTAACTCCCGGCCTCAGGTGATACTCCTGCTCTGGCCTCCCAGTGTGCTGGAATTACAGACATGAGCCACCTCACCCAGCACCACTGCTTTTATCTAAAGTGTGAGATGTTAAGTGCAGAATGGCCCAGCCCTCTGGCCATTAAGATGCCATCTCACAAAGCCCACAGATGCTTAGGTCCACATCAGGGCATGGCCTGCCCGCCAAACCTCTTCATCTGCCAAAGGATACAGAATGTGGGAATCCAAGTGATTCAGCGAAGCCCAGCACACAGAATTCACCTGGTGAGGAAGCACACAGCAAGATGGAAAGATTGCTTTGACTGCCAACTGATGGAGAGAAGTAGTAAAATGTTTTCCTGTAGAATAATTTGTGGGGATACAGACATGTGACTTCTTTCCTTAGGTCTTGTTCCTCTTCAAATGGGCTGGAACAAAAATTCTGAGGACAGGGGATCTGCCTCCTCTGCCAGGTAGGACTTGAATAGGACAGGGAGGAAGTAACCCCCAGGATTCAGTCCTTCAACACCAGCATGGGTCCAACAAGGAGATACTTGCTGTATCTAGGTATACCCTGCAGGCAGAACTTAATTCTCTACAATGGCAAGGGACAAGCCTAACTCTGAAGGTGTACTGTATCTCACTTCACCCAGAAACCATCCTGAACCTGTATCCATCTTGTGGCTCGTGTCCCAAAGGAACAAAAAGTCATGGCTTCTCCCAGATGCAGCCATCACCCCACTGCAATTTAAAGGTTGCCCCCATGGATAAGGAGCTCCTAGATTTATCTAAACCTCAGGGTTGGCCAGATTGGCTGACTGACGCGTTGTCCTGGTGCACAGGGCAGGATCCCTCCATCCAGGCCATGGTCACCATGGCCCATCTCCCAGGAACTTTATGCCTTGGTGTGGGTCCCTTCAGAGCAACTCTTGGCCCTCCTGGAGGGACGGTCCTCACAACCAGTTAAAGCAGCACTGCCTCCACCTACCTCAACCATCTAAATTAACTTTCTTTTCCAAGACAAGAAACTCCTGGGTCCCTTTTCTTCCCCTAGGGTTCTCAAGAACTAGAAATCCATTTGTCCCTTGGGAAAATGAGATAACCATGCCTTGCGTTCTTCCCAAAGTTCTCTACTCTGAACTTGGCCAACCACCCCAAAGGCAAATGTTCTGCAAGTCTAAAGGGACAGGCAATATACCTTCCGGTTGGTGAAGTAGAGGTTTTCGTGCATGTGAACCCTGAGTGAGGGGGTCTTTAGACCGCGCAGGTTGATGATGCCATACTTGGAGCCTCCAACTTTGACGTCGTTCACTGTGAAGAGCCGGTCACTGTTGGTATCCGCCTAGAGCAGAGCAGTGGGCAGTTGGTGACCTCCCAAGCTGAGGTGGGTGGGCTGCTTAGGACCACCTGCCCATCTCTCCTGGCCCCACGCTCTGTGCACTTTCACTAGGTGACAGCTCCTCTTCATGAGGGAGCATGGAGACAACCTAACTCTTCCCTATTCAGCGTAGCTATCTCTGGGCAAAAACAGCAGGAGTCTGGTCCAACAATTCAGAGCAGGGATGAGGATGGCAGTATGAAGGCAAGGCCAGGAAGTCTGAGATCTGCACAGATCTGAAACTCTACTCAGAACTGGGTTTGGGAGAGTCCCAGCATCCACCCAGAGGAATGTGTCATGTGACATCACGAAAGCCATGCAGCAACACAGAAAATGCTAGTTCCTATTACGCAGGCACGATGATCACCACCAAAGAAAAAAAAACCACTGCACTGAATAAAAAGCACAATAGGAAAAGACTACCTTAGGATGTGGGCTATTTTTAAGATTTTCTTTTCTCATTCTGGGAGGCTGAGGCAGGTGGATCGTTTGAGCTCAGGAGTTCGAGACCAGCCTGAGCAAGAGTGAGACCCTGTCTCTACTAAAAAATAGAAAGAAATTAGCTAAGCCAGGCACGGTGGCTCACGCCTGTAATCCTAGCACTCTGGGAGGCCGAGGCAGGCGGATCATTTGAGCTCAGGGGTTCGAGACCAGCCTGAGCAAGAGCGAGACCCCGTCTCCACTAAAAATAGAAAGAAATTAGTTGGACAACTAAAAATATACAGAAAAAAAAAATTGCCAGGCATGGTGGCTCCTGCCTGTAGTCCCAGCTACTTAGGAGGCTGAGGCAGGAGGATCGCTTGAGCCCAGGAGTTTGAGGTTGCTGTGAGCTAGGCTGACGCCACGGCACTCTAGCCCGGGTAACAGAGTAAGACTCTGTCTCAAAAAAACAGATTTTCTTTTCTCATTTTAAAACATGATGTGATTAGTAATTATTTCGAAGCAAAAACTATATTTATGTGCTTTGTGTATGTTAATAAATATATACACATGCACACAGGTTTGGATGCTGGTGAAACCGCACCAACTTTGCAAATACACTCAGGAAGAACAGTTATATTCCTGGAACAATCATTACCAGTGACTATAATCAGATCTGAAAAAGTGCTCTCCAGGTGGCAAACTGCCTTTCCCAGCTCTCTGGTCACACCAGCCAGCCAGAGTCACCTGTAACTTTGGGCAGCAGGTCGCACACAGCTTTTATATAAGGTGAGACGAGCATGCGGATCAAGGGGCTCAGGCGGCGAGTGCACCACGAGACTCTACACACCACTGACCCTCCACTGGCCCTACCTGCTTTATCCCAGGGAAGGGGCTCCTGAGGGGACCCACCATAAGAAAATATTCTCCTGATTCAGGTCAGATTGTACCCCAAACACACATGGAGAGCAAAGCTGCAGGAGAAAATCTGGGCCCTGCCCCCCAACATGCCTTATGTGAAAGGGCCCTATTGCCAAGGTCCCTGGGGCAAGAGGACTCAGCATCGAGCTCAAGGGTCAGTGTGTAGTATCGGCCTCCGCTCCTGCCAGCAGGGCACTGGGCCAAGGCTCTCTTTGCTTTTGTGTCCTTCTCTCACTCTTCTTGGCTCTCCCTTGGCCTCCAGGAGAACAGGGCTCACCAGGCAGGCTATGCTGTCACGCTTCTCTTGTTTGCAGTGGACCCTCTGTCTCTCTTGCCAACATTTCCCTGGCCTCAGCTTCCAGCTCATATCTAACCAAAAGCAGAGGACTTTCCACTCCCTGCAAACGATGTGTTGGAGGTGTGCTGATGTACAGGCCCCAGGACACAGGTCTGCAGGCCCCTGCCACTGAGGTCAGGGCAGCAAGCAAGGGAGTCATAGCTGGTTGCTACTGAAGGCACACTGGAGCTTCAGGTATAACACCAAATCCTGCCCCAGTTTAGGAAAGGTTAGAAGCCCCCTGGTTCACTGTGTACCTTTTCAATTGCATACACAACACAGCCAAGGAGAAGTTATTTTGTGATGGTTCTTAGGTGTGGCTGGGCCCAGGTTCTAGTGTCAAATGAGGAGCTGAAGTGGAGGTGGTGATGGTCACAGCACAGCTTGCCCTGCCAACTCAGCATCTACCAATGGGTAATTGGCAGGCGAGTTAGGATGGTAAAGCAAAGACACTGTCACTTTCACAGCATTCGGCTCCTACATAGCCAGGCTTGATGACCACCAACACCAAGCCATGAAGCATCCAGGTAGTGGCAGCCACACCAGCATCCACAGATGTCCCCGCCCCCTCCACTCACCAGTATGAGGTTAAATCGGTCGCTTGCCAAAGCAGAGGGATCTGAGCTGTGAATCTGGACCTTCTTCCTTTGCATGCAGCTCACACGCAGCTCGTGGGCTAAACTGCAGAGGGAAATGGGGGAAGGGGAGAGCACGGATGCCATAACCGACATCTGTGAAGATGATCCAGGAGTTTCTGCCCTTCCCCACCCCTTCTCCTAGTTGGCCCTTTCCACATTACTTCTCAGCAATGCAGCTCAGCAAAATTCCAGAAAATCTGAATTTGAGTTTCCCCACAGAATGCTAAGGAAATTGAAAACAAAGAACTGGGTGGGGCCGGGTACGGTGGCTCATGCCTGTAACCCTAACACTCTGGAAGGCCGAAGTGGGAGGATCACTTGAGGTCAGGGGTTTGAGACCAGCATGAGCAAGAGCGAGACCCCATCTCTACTAAAAAACAGAAAAAATTAGCTGGGCAACTAAAAGAACACAGGAAAATTAGCTGGGTGTGGTGGCGTGCGCCCATAGTCCCAGGTCCTCAGGAGGTTGAGGCAGAAGGATTGCTCGAGCCCAGGAGTTTGAGGTTGCTGTGAGCTAGGCTGATGCCACGGCACTCTAGCCCAGGCAAGACAGTGAGACTCTGTCTCAAACGAAGAACTGAGTAGCCCATTCACAGACTTAAAGAGAGCTGGAGAGGAGTCTGTTTCTACATCTAGCACAACTGCTGCTTTTGAGATGCACCCAGGTATGTGGCCACCCACCCTGCTGTTCTTTTCCTCTCCTACAGCACAGCTACTTTCCCACTAAGGATGAAGCCTATTTTAGGGTGAAAACCAGATCTCTCTAACTAGACCTCTAACTCTTTCCCTCTTAGCACCTGCCTGATACCTCCTGCATGGCTGGCCTTCCCTGAAGGGGGCACTGTCCCAAGGTGAGAGGGCTGTGCCCCCAGGAAGCACCTCAAATGCATGTGTTTCTTCACCTGCCCACATACAGCCAGCGCAGCAGATGGCAGGGTTAGAAGCTCAGATGTTAAGAGTCAGACAGTTCTCACCCTTCTAGCTTGACCTTGACCAAATCACTCCACTCTGAGCCTCAGTCTCTTCTTCAGGAAATGGGGGGGAAGTATCAACCTATCCCATAGCGTTTTAGTTACAATTGTGTCCCAAGTATTTTGATAAAGTTTAGTACATATACATCCATATAATGCCCCATTTTTGGTGACAACTCATTAGATGACTAAGAGAAGGAGCCAGAAATCTCATAGGAATGAAGATGTAGACCTCTACTAAAAATGATTTATGAGTAACAGAGAGTAAACAACTTGAGTAATTTCTGCCTAAATCCCCATTCTCTCTCCCTAGCCTCCTGCAAGACTCTCCTTCCCTTGCTTTAGAGAGAGAATGAGTGTCTCAGGACTGGCTTAAGCAGCAGACAGAGGCGGTGAACTGGAGTCCCTCAACTGTGAAGACTCTCACAGGGTAGCCACATGGTCTATCCTGATTGGATTCTTGGACCATGGAAATAAGAAACAGGAAAAGAACATTCATGAAAAAAACATAACAATGAAGCATTGTCTTACCGGCAATAATTGGTGACACTGAGAAAACCCAGCTGGTTTTTTCGCAGCATGGAAGATGCATTAAATCCCAATCTGGCTATTTTCTAAGTTAAAAAAAAAAAAAATCAATGAAAATTTATTTGTTAAAGGATAACAGAGAATGTTTTTAGTTCCATAGGATGCAATGAAGAAATAGGTACTAAACGGGCAGAAATTACATGCATAAAAATCTGACGGTGTCTTTTGCAAGCCTCCACTCCTTGACAAGAGGGGAAAAGAAGCCCAGCACAAGAAAGTATGTGTGAGTTGGAAAGTCTATTCAGCTCCTCTGTCCTATCTCCCCCTCCATGCACACCTGGGGTGATGAAGCCACCAAGCTAGTGAACGTGACGAGGGGACTGGAAACTCAGGCCTGCACCAGACTCCCATTCCACCTGTGGGCCAGGATTTTCTGTTCTATTGCCCCCACAAGCAACAGAATATCCCGCATCTAAGCCTGTCTTCAGCACTGCCTGTGGCACTGCAAATCACACGTATCAAAACCACGCATCCTGGTTTTCTACCTAAAATAGATAGTTACTGAAATAACATCTCGCTGCTCCCCAAGATTCTCCTGGGAAATGACAAAATGTTACAACTACTGGTGATACTTAGCAAACAAGAAAAGTGGGGTGGGAGTAAGGGATTTCTTGCCTGTTCTTACTCTCATCATCATTTTCTTGTTAGGAAAATCTGGGGCCACACTCCCTAAGGTGGCCGAGCTAATTATCACAGGGTTGTCTAATTGGCAACTCTTTCAGCAGTGGATGGATGGGTGCTGGCAGGAGTGGAGGGGACAAGGTAACCCTAGGGGTATGGAGCCTACCTTTTTCTGCTTGTCCTCTTCCTCGAGCAGCTGCAGTCTTTTTTTCTCCATTTCCTTCTGCCGGATGCTCTCCTTCGTGAGGGGGTTGCAGTTGTTATTTCCAGGAAGCAAGCGGAAGTAGCGTTTCTTTTCAGGGTCGAAGTAATACCCTGGTAGGTCTTCAGTCAAAAAAACTAAATTCACTAACTTATAACACTGTGATTGACCACCTCATAAGGAGCCCAGTGGCCTATCTACCAACCTTCACAGCTGCCTGTCCTCTGCAGGCCAAGGGTGGGCTGCCATTGTCAGGCACTATCCTGGACTGAATTCAGTCCTGGGGGAGACTATTTGTCTCAGGATCACTGTTCCTGATGCACTCAGCTCCTTCACTGAGTGTTTCAGTTTGCTTCTAGAATTCCTTCCAAGCCAGGGATGGGCTGGTGACATCCATCCAAGTGAAGAGATACACAGACACACATCTGAGCCCTGGCTGAGGAGGACGGGCAGCCAGATGATAAGGCAAGATGAGGCAAGATGCCTTTTCCCAGGGGCAAGGCCAGAGGAGCCCTACCAAGCAGACTGCCTTACCTGGCACAGAAGAACTCCCGGCTACGCCAGATGAGGTTGACGGGGACTCATCATCACCGGGACCAGAATCCCGAGTGCTCTGCAGTGCTCCTGGGTCATACCTGCTGACACACAGTGGCAGTAACTTGCAGCTCAGGGAGTGGGTTCCCAGTCATTCTCTGACTGGGAGGATTTATTCAGGCAGTTCTACAGCCTTCCCTCCTGAACATCTGACCTGATTCCTTGGGGAGCACTAACCCCTATTACAAATACACCAAAATAAGGCAAGGTTTTGGCTTCTTTTTCTTTTTCTTTTTTAAAAGAAGATGCATGTCACAATAATTTCCTCATCTCCTCACTTTAGCATTTTGTGAGGTCTTTTGGAATTTTTCAGATAAAAAGGAGAACAGAAATTTGCCAATGAGAATGTTACCAGCTGTGCTCACTTGTCAGCTTAACAGCAGTTTCAAAGCCAGGTGAATTTCATTCTTTATTGGATTCAGTAGTACAAAGAGTTTAAATTCTACTTGCCCATGCAACTTTACAGAGAAACTGGGGTTCAGAGGACAGAGATAATATGCTCAGTAATACTGGGATAGAGCCATGGTTAACACACTCAATGTGTAAAGTCACAAGCAGCTTCTGTGGCAATTACAGGCTTAAGGATATGATGAGAAAGCAAGACCTTATTTTAGAATCCCGATAAAACTCACTTTAAAATCAAGAACATCCCCCCCACCCCACCACATGCACCAAAAGAAACACAAGCTGCAAAACTAGGTTGAAGGAATAAAAGAACGTTCTCTTTCTTCTATAAATACTAATGCTATGCACAGTTTCGGGGAAATTTATTTATTCCCCTTTTCATGGCCCAGAGTTTGATGAGGCAGCTCATCTGTGATCAGCAGGAAGAGGAAGGATTAAGTGTCATGACAAATGTGTGTTTCTAGTCCAAGGACTGCTGCTCCATTCTTTCCACACGGAGCCCAGAAGGTGGCTGTCCAGCAGGTCTCCACGCCACTCTGCCAAAGCCGAGTTGGGACTCTCTTCTTCCACAGATCACATTTTGCTCACAATGTGCTCCTGTGGGAAAGGCCTGGGGCCCAAAAAGTATCCACAATTCTCCTTACAAAACATACAAACATTGGGCACTGTCCTGATCTTTCTACAATATGGCTCAGGTTTGGGAATCTGCACCTAATGAAACCCACCATGTAATGAGGCCTATTCAGAGCCAGGCAGCCAGTTAAGGCCTTTACATACATCATTACCTCATGAAAGGTTTTATTAGTCTTGTTTTGTACAAGAATTTCAATGACTCAGAGTGATTAAGTAACTTGCCTAATTTCACACAGGAAAGCAGGGTGTCTGACCCAGACCTCCTGACTCTACAGCCCTTGTTCTTTTCATAACCTCTAAATGCTTTTTGTTACTGTTTGGGTTAATCTGTTCTAGATGAGCACCCTGATATTTGACATCTTCTGACCCTATAACTAGGACTCTGTCCATTTTATTTTATTTTACTTTTAGAGATGAGGTCTCATTCTGTTGCTCAGGCTTAACTACAGTGGCATTGTCACAGCTCAATACAACCTCAAACTCTGGGATTCCAGTGATCCTCCTGCCTCAGCCTCCCAAGTAGCTGGGATTACAAGAGTAAGCCACTGCACTGGTGATACTGTATTATTGTTTATACATTTCTTGTGTAGTATATTATTAATACATACACATTTATAACATAAATATATATAACCCTATAGTTATGTGCCACACGATGTTTCAGTCAATGATGGACCACATATAGGACAGTGGGCCATTAAAATTATAAAGGAACTGAAAAATTCTTACTGCCTAGTGACACTGTAGCACAATTACTGTATTTTTTGAATAAATTTAGTATAGCCTAAGGGTCCAGTGTTTATAAATTCTATAGCAGCATATAGTAATGTCCTGGGCCTTCACATTCACTCATCACTCACTCACTGACTCACTCAGAGCAACCTCCAGTCCTGTAAGCTCCATATATGTTAAGTGCCCTATACAGGTGTACCATTTTTTATCTTTTATACCATATTTTTACTGTACCTTTTCTATCTTTAGGTACATTTAGATACACAAATACTCACCACTGTGTTCCAACTGCCCAGTATTCAGTACAATAACATACTGTACAGATTTGTAGCCTAGGAGTAGACTGTGCCATACAGCCTAGGCATATTAGTGGGCTATACCATCTAGGTTTGTGAAAGTACACTCTATGGTGTCTGCACAACAATGAAATCGTCCGACGCATTTCTCAGACATATCCCCTCACTAAGCGATGCATGACTGTATATCCTTTTCCCAAAACTTAGACTAAATTAATAAAATTAGGTTTTCATAAAGACTGGTTGAAATATAAAGCCCACAATGTGGAGAAATGGCTCTCCAGTTGTTTCAGACATCTAATTCTAGCCTCATGGCTAATGCTCTGACCAGAAGTGATGATCACTCTGGAAAGAAAGACAAGTGTGTCCGTATCTCTCCATTACTCCATGTGGTGGGCTGACCAGCAGCAGCAACATGTCCTGTAGACTCTTCTCAGGCCCCACTTCAGATTCACACAATCATAATCTGCATTCTGATGAGCCCCCAGTGATACATACACACACACACACACACACACACACACACACACGTGTGTGAGTCGCGATATAATGGATAATGCCAGAACAACACTGGGCACAAACTGGCCCCCCAGCCCTGGCATACTTGCCTCTCGTTAAAATTGCGTAGTCTGAACGAAGGGTTATGCTGATAGATTCTTCTCCCATGTCTTCTCCTACTCGGCCAGCTGTTTTTACTCATTTCTGTTCCTAAAAGAGAAAATGAAAATTACATACATACGTGTGTGCTCATGCTTTTCTGTTTGCTTCTTGACAGTTGCTTCATGCTTAAAACTAGGTAAGAGGATGGCCCACCCCAGGTTATCATCAATCGGCCACACCATGCCTTAGCTGTAAAGGGCTGCCTCCAGCACTCTCGTGACATCCCTTCCCACTTCCTTCCCATTTCCCGCAGTAGACAGCATAGTTCTCCAACCCATAAAGAAGAGATATTACCAGGCATGAATACCCTAACTTCTCTCCCATCCACTCCAGAAATACCTGCCTTTACTCATTATTTCCCCTCTTGTCTTGGACAAACAGGTGTCCCTGTGCCTTTTCAAGGCAAACCCATCCCACCTGGCAGTTGAACTCATCCCTTCCCAGGGACTCTGCGGACATCTGTCCCCACATATGTTAATGTCTCCCTCTCCTTATCTCAGCTTATAAACATGCCCAGGTCTTCCATCTGTATGTGCTCCATCTCTACTCCAAAAGGAACGGAAATATTCTGAAAGAATGGTCTACACATACAAATTCAACATCTTCATTTCTCAACATGCCCCAATCCACTGCAGTCAGGCCTCCTCCATCCTCACCTTTCTCCTAAAATGTTCTTGCTGACATATTAATGCTCACCTACTTGCCCAAGTTAGTGGTCTCTTTTTGGCCCTTATTCCTGCAATATGTGGTACACACCACGAAGTTTCGCTCTTCCTTTTGGCTTCTGCAATATCTTTCTCTTGGTTTTCTTCTTACTTGCCAAATTAATCCTTTGCTCATTTCTCCTGGGTCACACACTCTGTAAGTGTATGTTTTCCACTGTCCTGCCTAGATCCTCTTCTTTTCATACTTAACACCATCTCATTCACCAACGTAGGTTCATCTTAAATACCAGCATTCCTATTATCCCTACTGAGCACCAAGCTCCTAAACTGCTGTCTTCTATTTCCATAGTCCTAGCAGACTTAACAGGCTTAAAAGTGAGTTCATGATCTCTCCCTAACTCCCAATTTGCTCTTTGCCTATCTATATTTCCCTTCTCTGTAAATAATATCATTATCCCCACCAAGTCCAATGGTATCATCATTTTATTCATTTTTCTCAACAACGGCTCCTGAACATGTGCGTGGGTTTCCCCATGAATCAGTTATCTTATACCCCAGACAAAGAATAAAGTTGTATTTATTACTAGTTGTTATAAGCTGAAAGGTACTGTGCACAGGAAGCAAAGCATGTATGGACAATGCCAAGAGGACTGGTAAGAAAAATAAGCCATACTGACACGAAGTTTATTATTATTACCAACTCTATAAAAAGGTCAAAGTTTTACAGCACACATTCTGCAAGTGAAGTGGTTCTAGTTTGTTTTCATTATGTAATAATGCATGAATACAGTGAGGAACACATGTATTGGTAGTCAAAGACTTCGGATCACCAGGAGGCAGGACCATGCCCCGCCTACACCATTATCCTCGACAGGGTCTGCCCAATCAGAAGGACACAGCAGACGGTAAGATCACTGGTGAGTGCTGATTTTAGGGAGAACATTTCTATACCATTAACTCATATTCGTGCACTACAGTAGAGTTAGGGTGGCTGACAACATCAACTGATGTTATAAGCAAGGTAAAGCAAAAATCATTTTAAAAAGCCACACTAACAGAAGCCTTCCAAACACAGAAACGGCTTAAAGACTAGGATGAAGATAGTATCTTTTCATTACTTTTAAGAAGCCTGTTTCAGGAATGGGAAGTATGTCTTCCACAAATGCAAATACAGTTCACTCTCAATGGCTGCTTTACAGTTCATGCTTGCACTTATCATTCTGCATTACACTCTCTTTATACTCCCAACTCCCAATGTAATACACAGTATTAAGAGAACAGATGAGGGAAAAAACTCTCATGATTATTTCAATTGATGCAGAAAAAGCACTGGACAAAATCCAACACCCTTGCATGATAGAAACACTCAACAAACTAGAAATAGAAGACAATTTCCTCAACCTGATAAGGCATCTAATAAAAACCCCCACAGTTAATATCACACTTAATGGTGAAAAGGCTGAAAGCTTTCCCCCCTAAAATCAGGAATAAGACAAGATGTCTGTTCTCACCATTTCTATTCAACATTGTACTGGAAGGTCTAGCCAGGCAATCAGACAAGACAAAGAAACAAAAGGCATCAAAATAGGAAACAAGTAAAACTATCTCTGCAAATAACAGGATCTTATACATAGAAAATCTGAAAGAATCCACACACACAAAGAACTGCCAGAGCTAATAAATGAGTTCAGTAAGGCTGCAGGATACAAGATCAATATGTTAAAAATATCAGCTGTATTTCTATATACTAGCAATAACAATCTGAAAATTACAGAAAAGTTACAAACTATAAAACTCTCAGAAGAAAACAAAGGTGTAAATCATAATGATCTTGGATTAGGCAATGGATTCTCAAATACAACACCTCAAGCACAAGAAAAAATATATAAATTGGGTGTCACCAAAATTAAAAACTTTCAAGCATCAAAGGACACTATCAAGAAAGCAAAAAAACAACATACAGAATGGGAGAAAATATTTGGAAATCCTATATCTAATAAGGATCTAGGATCCAGAATAAAGAACTCTTACAACTCAAAGAGACAAAAAATTTTTTAAAAAAGCAAAAATTTTGAATAGACATTTGCCAGAGAAGATACACAGGTGGCCAATTAACACAAGAAAAGATGCTCAACATCATTAGTCATTAAGCAGGTGCAAATCAAAATGACAATGAGATGCCACTTCATACGAGGGTGACTATGATTAAAAAAAAAAAGGCAGATAATAACTGTTGGTGGGATGTGGACATATTAAAATCCTCATACACTGCTGGTAGGAATTGTAAAATGCTGCAGCCACTTTGGGAAATAGCCTGGCAGTTCCTCGAAAGGTTAAACACACAGTTACTATATGACCTAGCAATTCTACTCCTAGGTATACACTCAGCAGCAA